>CAUYQG010215081.1:0-12799 GCA_963574415.1 Tarsius wallacei | reverse complement strand
AGCTGACCCGGACCTGCAGCTCCTGCTGCTGCTCAGCACCTCAGACATATATCCCCCGCCCACAGGAAGAACAACATTCAAAGTTTTTTTTTTTTTTTTTTTTTTGAGTTGGGAGTCACTCTGTCACACAGGCTGGAGTGCAGTGTCACGCTCCCGGCTACCACAGCCTCAACCTGCTGGGGTCAGGTGATTCTTCTGCCTCAGCCTTCCAAGTAGCTGGACTACAGGCATGCGCCACTTATGCCCAGCTAATTTTTTGGCTTAGTGTAAAGACGAGGTCTTGCCAAGTTGCCCAGGCTGGTTTCAAACCCCTGGGCTCAGGCGATCTTCTTGCTTCCACCTCCCAAAGTGTTGGGATTACAGGCGTGAGCCACCATGCCCAGCCAGAAAATATCTTAAGTCAAGAATGCGCTCGATACAGCTAACCTAGCAACCATCACAGCTGAAGTTTGCCTACCCAAAACAAGCTCAGAACACTCACATCAGCCTGCTGCTGGGCAGTATCATCTGACAACACAGCCCACTGCAGAACACTGGGCTGTGAGCTGGACCCTCGGAGCTGACCCGGACCTGCAGCTCCTGCTGCTGCTCAGCACCTCAGACATATATCCCCAGCCCACAGGAAGAACAACATTCAAAGTTGTTTTTTTTTTTTTTTTTTTGAGTTGGGAGTCACTCTGTCACCCAGACTGGAGTGCAGTGGCATGTTCTCGGCCACCACAGCCTTGACCTGCTGGGCTCTGGCGATCCTTCGCCTCAGCCTTCCAAGTAGCTGGAACTACAAGCACGTGCTACCACGCCCGGCTAGTTTTTTATTTATTGTAGAGTCGAGGTCTCGCCAAGTTGCTCGGGCAGGTCTCGAACCCGTGGACTCAGGCAGTCCACTCACCTCGGCCTCTCAAAGTACTGGGATTACAGGCTGAGCCACCGAGCCCGTCCACTATCTATTTTTTTTTAAGAGGCAGGGTCTCATTCTCACTGTCACCGAGGAAGAGTACAGTGATGTGATCATAGGTCACTGCAACCTGGAACGCCGGGGCTCAAGCACTCCTCCTGCCTTGGCCTCCCACAGCACTGGGATTACAGTTGTGAGCCTCCGTCCCAGCCCTATTCATTCTTTAAGATACAGTTTAAGAGTTACATCCTGTGAAGCTGTAAATGACCTCTTAAACAGAGTGAAGGGCTCTTGAAGTAACCTGATCTCTCCTACACACTCTGACTGCTTATTTCCTTGCCTCCTTGCCATCCCTGACGCCCAGCCCAGGGCATGGCACACTACCAGAAGTCAGTATGTTTACTCAGCTACTGGGTGAATGATCATTCTAAGGTTCTAAGTGCTAGCCCCTGGCACAGTATCTTAGAAAGAGTGGGCACTCAAAAATATAAATGAGCTTACCTTCTGGGCAGCTAGACTCTGACTGCTTTCGCTAAGAGCCAAAGACGTAAAATACTGGATACACTCATCTAGCTCTGTTTGTGGTAAAGAAGCCAGCAACTGTCTAAGTTCTTCCTCAGTGGAAGAATCCTGAAATAAAAGGAAAATAATTCTTCATAAATAAACTCAACAACTAAGTACAACCAAAGAATCAAAGTCAAAACATACATATATATCTCTATATACATACATATTAGCAGAAATAAATTAGTTCTTTCAGTACTGAAACCAGTCACCTACCCAGATAAATAAACAATTACCTAATCCTGAATCCTTTACTATCATGTGTTACTTCAAACTGAGAGACCTATTATAAAATGTAACTCTCAAGTTTTGCCTTTGAGTAACATCTTGATTAAAAATTAAGTATTACACCCTTTCTAACTAAAACTATTGCTTTTAAAATCCAGAACTCACTACTATCTCATTTTCCCTAATAATTAATAAGCAGCATATTCATTTTTCTATTTTTCAAAAACTGACTGCTACACAGAAGTTTTCTGAGTTTCATGCTCTAGTCTTGGAAAGGTACTTGAAGAAGCATGTTTTAAATCCATGGCAGTGGTTCTCAGCCACGGCTGTTTTCCCTCCACTCCCATCAGGAAATATTTAGCGATATCTGGGGACATTTTTTATTGTTACAACTGGGGGTGCTCCTGGCATCTAGGAAGTAGTGTCCAGGGATACTGCTCAGCATCCTACAACATACAAAACAGCCTCCTACAACAGGAATTATTCAGCCCATAATGTAAAGAGTATTGAGGCCGAGAAAACCTGATCTACAGCACACACTGAAGGGATCAACTCATGGATGACGATATGCTGTGAAGTTACCAGCGGTTTATAGAGACTCCCAATCTTCAAAGGCAGAAAAGAACGTAAGAGGAACAGCATCTCCCAAGGAACCAAATCTCTGTATTAAAACTATGATTTCAGTTTTACATTCTAGTTTACCTGCTTGTAAAAAGTAGCCAACAACTATTGTTTGAAAGTTTATTTTGCACCAAAAACAAAGATGATATATTAACCTGTTTTTCACTTTCTGGATTATTTACTTACTTCTTTTAAAGATGGCAAAGGAGGAGGTGGTAGAAAAAAGCGGAGATCACTCTCTTTGCTTCGTGCCAAACCAATAAGAGTTCTTGAGTCACAGGCCTGAGCAATTATCCTATACTGGTAATCTATTGGAAAAGTACATCTTCTGTTAATACCCAGATTGGCTTATAGTTGTCACAAGGATTAAATGAACAAACTACCTGAAAGCACTCGAATTTTTTTTTAAGTCAATCCCATCAGAGAGGAGAAAGGTGATTAGCACACTAATTTATTTATTTACTTGTTTGTTTGTTCATTTATTTATTTATTTATTTATTTATTTATTTATGGAGTTGGATTCTCACTGTCGCCCAGGCTGGAGTGCAGTGGCACATTCATGGCTACCGCAGCCTCCACCTGCTGGGCTCCGACGATCCTTCCGCCTCAGCCTTCCAAGTAGCAGGAACCACAAGCATGTGCCACCATGCCCAGCTAATTTTTTTTTTAAATTTATTGTAGAGATGAGGTCTCGCCAAGTTGCCCAGGCTGGTCTCAAACCCCTGGACTCAGGCTATCCTCTCACCTTGGCCTCCCATAGTGCTGGGATTACGGGTTTAAGCCACTGCACCTGGTAGCACTCTAATTTTTAAACTGCTCTACAAACTTGCAATACAACATTCCTGAAGTATTTTTCACAACTGCAACAACATTTTCAATACCCGTATGCTAGATACATTTCCACAACTGCTCTCAGGGCCTCCTCAACTTTTTGTAAAAAATGAAGCTCAAATGTGAAAACTGGTGAATCAAAACCAATTTAACTTATTTTTAAATAACTCCAACATTCAAAAGCTGTTTTGATCACCACTCAAAACACATGAGGTTGCATTTGAGTCTCCTGTTCTGTGGTGATGGCACAGTGCTTTGGTATTCATGATATCCATGACTATTTAGTCTGAGGTTCCAGATGGCAGTGTTTTGAGTTAAACATGCCATTCTTGACATATCAAAACCAAAATTTTAGCCACAGAAGCAGACATTCTCTTCAATAATGGCAGCTCATAACCTGGGTAACTTCAGAATCACATTGCGAACTTTTTCAAAATCTACATACCAGGCTGCCTCCTCTGATTTCTCTGATTAGTAAGTCTGGAAAGGAGCCATGGAGGGCAGATTTTAAAAAATATTTTTATTCTAAATCTCCACTAACATTAAGTGAGCTTATACTTACATTGTAAATTATTTTAATTGTAGCCATCAACCAATCAACAAATTAACTTGTAGGGAGGCAAAGACCTTACTCTTTTTGAGACAGAATTTCACTCTGTGGTGCTCAGGCTGGAGTGCAGTGACGAGATCCTAGCTCATCGCAGCCTCAAACTCCTAGACTCAAGTAATTCTCCTGCCTCAGTCTCCCAAGTAGCTGGGACTATAGACGCACACCCAGCTAATATTTCTATTTTTTATAGGGACAGGGTCTTACTTTGTTGCCGAAGCTGGTCTCAAACTCCTGGCCTCAAGAAATTCTTCTACTTTAGCCTTCCAGAGTGCTGGGCTTATAGGCGAGAGCCACTGTACCCAGCATAAAGACCTATTCTGAGATTTAATTTTTCTTTGAGAAAACTATTTTTTTCTGTTGTTTGCCCATTTTTACAAGATGACTCTACTAACAAATTATAGTTTAGTCAGGCTGAGTATGGTAACTGAAGCTTCTTCTTAAATTTTTAAAAATAAGCCAGGCTCAGTGGCTCAGCCTGTAATCCCATGCTTTGGGAGGCCAAGGTGAGTGAATTGCCTGAGCCTGCGGGTTCGAGACCCGCCTGGGCAACTTGGTGAAACCTCATCTCTACAATAAATCAAAAAATCAGCTAGGTGTGGTAGCATGTGCCTATAATTCCAGCTACCTGGAAGGCTGAGGCAGAAGGTTTGCCGGAGCCCAGCTAGTCGAGGCTGCAGTGGCCGGTAGCGGCCACTGCACTCCAGTCTGGGCGACAGAATGAGACTCCAACTCAAAAAAAAAAAAAATACTTTTTACATATATTAAGATCACCTGGGCTGCGTGTGGTGGCTCATGCCTGTAATCCCAGCACTTTGGGAGGTTGAGACTAGAGAATTGCTTGAGCCCAGGAATTTGAGACCAGCCTGGGCAACATACCGAAATCAGAAAAATAAGCTGGGCATGTGTAGTGGCACACACCTGTAGTCCCAGCTACTCAGGAGGCTGAGGCAGAAGGATCGCCTGAGCCCAGGAGGTCGAGGATGCAATGAGCTGTGATTGTGCCACTGCACTCCAGCCTGTGCAACAGAGTGAGACCCTGACTCCAAAAATAAACTAAAATAAAAAAGACTGTCCCAATTCTGTCCCTCCCTCAGTCTCATTCCCTTCCCCTCTCATAAACCAAGAGTTAGCTGGCATGGTGCCACCCATCCCGCATGGCCTCATTACCACGCCAGTGATGGGCCTCTGACATCTCCTGCACAGCCTCCAGGCGCGCAACAGTGTCATCCGACTTGCTCTTCCTCAGGAGCAGCCACACAGCACACTCGTGGTCTTCTATGTCAACTGTACTAAAAGGGTCTTTGCAAAAAGAGAAAACAAAACCAGGGCCATATGAACAGCGAAGACAACGCTCTTATCCTCACTTTTATAATTAACATGGTAACTTATAAATATCTGAATTCTTTAACTGGAGAGTTAAAACCATACAGGTATTGACCATGACTGACATATCTGTTCACAGTACTATCGTTTTATTTTATTATGAGTATTATGTGTGTGCTTTTGTTGCATCTTCTGGTGTCTTTCACCATGTAGCCATTTTTTTCTTCTTCCCCCAACCAAAATAACTTTTTATTTTGAAAAAAGATAAAAAATATATGGAAAAATTAAAAGAAAGATTCATTAACACACATACCTATCACATCTATGTTCAATAACTGTCATTGTCTTGCATATTTTCTTCATTTATATGCATGTGATTTTTTTCTAAACTATTTAAAAGGAAGTTGCAGACAAAATGACACTTTATTTTCATAGTGCAACCTGCATCTCCTAAGACTAAGCCTGCATTCTCTTATATAATCTCAATGCTATTATCACACCCAAGAACACTAACAAAAACTTCTAAAGTTCAGTCTAACTCCATATTCAAGTTTCCTCAATTTGTTCAAAAATATCTTTAAAGCTATTTTGTAAAACCATGATTTGATAAAGTCTCTTTGAATTCTAGAAAGTTTTATTATATTTTCTTTTTCATGATGCCAACTTTTAAAAGAGATGAGGTTAAATGTTGTCACCACAAGAAATGATGAATGTTTAAAGTAATGACTATGGTAAGATCCCGCTTTGTTCATTATCCAGTGTATACATGCATTCATTGTACCATCACACTGTACCCCATAAATGTGTATAATTATTATGTGTCAATCATAAGTTTAAAAATAATTAATTAGTTGGGCTTGGTAGCGCACGCCTGTAGTTCCAGCTACTTGGAAGGCTGATGTGGAAGGATCACCTGAGCCCAGCAGGTCAATGCTGGTGTGGCCATGAGAGTGCCACTGTACTTCAGCCTAGGCAACGGAGTGGGATTCCAACTCAAAAAAAAAAAAATTTACAAAAATACATCTTCATTTGAAAAAGAAAATAAATAAAATAAAAGAGATGAGATAAGCTCTTTTATTTATTTTTTTTGAGAGGTTGGGGGTAGCTCAGCAACCATGGCTCATTGCATTTTGGGATCAAGTGATCCCCCTACCTCAGTCACCCCAGCAGCTGGGACTACAGGAGCATGCTACCATGTCCAGCTAATTTTTTCATTTTTTGTAGAGATGATAATTTTTTTATTTTTTCACTATGATGCCCAAGCTGTTCTTGAATTCTTGGACTCAAGCAATCCTTCTGCCTCAGGTTCCCAAAGTGCTGGGATTACAAGCATGAGCCACCATGCTCGGCTTGAGGTAAACTCTTTTATAGCTAACTCCATATTGTAGATTAGTCTAAATGTGAAATCTTTTTTTTTTTTTTGAGTTGGAGTCTCACTCTGTCACCTAGGCTGGAGTGTAGTGGTATGCTCACAGCCACCCCTGCGTCGACCTGCTGGGCTCAGGCAATCCTTCCGCCTCAGCCTTCCAAGTAGCTAAAACTACAGGCGTGTGCTACCATGCCCAGCTAATTTTTGATTTATTGTAGAGATGAGGTCTTGCCAAGTTGCCTGGGCTAGTCTCGAACCCATGGGCTCAGGCAATCCACTCGCCTTGGCCTCCCAAAGTGCTGGGATTATAGGCTGAGCCACCAAGCCCAGCCAAAATCTACATTTTTTGATGTACTAACTCTCATTATGAGAAGGCATGGCAGTCTAACTCCATGCCTAACAAACTTAAAATTAGGAACTATTCATCAAAAGAATAGGGTATATTTCATCTCAACTTTATTTACAATTATCTAAGGGAGGAAAAAACTGTCCAAAGCATTAAGCCCTTGAAATTAAACACATCCCAAGAGAATAAGGTATGCAATTAATTTTCCATAGCTACAAAAAACATTAGTATAGGAAATGAACAAAAAAACCCTCAGATTGATCTTTCCAATGACTTTCAGATTACTGATAAGGATTCCATGTTAAATATTTGGTACTTACCAGCAAAGGGATTCCGTAATACCTTGGCTGATGTTGCCAATACTTTTCTGACTGCTTTGTGAAGCTCTTTTCTTGCCTGGCAGGCAATCCCTAAAATGATTACAAACTTAAATAAAACCAAGTATGTATTCTTTTTTTTTTTTGAGTTGGAGTCTCACTGTTGCCCAGACTGGATGGAGTGCAGTGGCCGCTCCCGGCCACCGCAGCCTCGACCTGCTGGGCTCCGGCGATCCTTCTGCCTCAGCCTTCCAAGTAGCTGGAACTACAGGCGCGCTACCATGCCCGGCTAATTTTTTGATTTATTGTGGAGATGAGGTCTCGCCAAGTTGCCCAGGCGGGTCTTGAACCCACAGGCTCAGGCAATCCACTTGCCTCGGCCTCCCAAAGGTGTGGGATTACAGGCTGAGCCCCCGAGCCCGGCTCAAAGTATGTCTTCTTAATGCTGTGCTCCAATATTTCAAAGAGAAAATGTATAAACTAAACTCCAAATGTTTTCACCAAGAAAATATAAAATAGCATCTTTGGCTGGGTATGGTGGCTCACACCTGTAATCTAAGCACTCTGAGAGGCCAGGGCAGGAGGATTACTTGAGCCTAGGAGTTCGAGACCAGCCTGGGCAACATAGCAAGACCTCATCTTTACAAAAAATACAAATATTTACCCGGTGTCGTGGCACATGCCTGTAGTCTAGCTACTCAGGAGGCCGAGGCAGAAGGGTCGCCTGAGCCCAGGAGGTCAAGGCTGTAGTGAGCCATGTTTGTGCTACTGCACTCCAGTCTGAGCAACAGAGTGAGATCTTAACTCAGAAAAAAAAAAATTAACGATATCTCTGTCAATTTATTGTCACTATCAATGCAACTAAAGTCTTTATGGGAACACAGAGGTCTAGATTCCAAAGTAAGGTCACTGTCCACATCAGGGAAAAAGTGAAAACACAACAAAATAAAACCACTATCTAACTAAAGCTAGTCACAACCCTCATAGACAACATTAGATTAGCAATATCCAGGCAAATGTCCCAGATGATGAGGCCACCTCAAACTTAAATTTGCAGATAACTTACTATGAGATTAAGCCTCAATGCATAGGCAAATTATAAGCTATAATAATTATCTATGCAATTGAAATTATAAGCACACCATAAAAGCACGTTAAAACACAGGTACATGATATCATAATAAATACCAACAGGATGAAGTGGGGATACGCACAGCTTAGAGGGGGGACAGTGCAGCCCCACCCATTCAGGGAGCATCATGGGCTAACAGGCACAACCTGGCTGGTGACTAGAAACAGGTGGCTCTAAGTCAAGTGTGGTGACTAAAAGTTCATGTTCACCAAGCACCAAATGATCACTAATGAGATTTCCATGCACCCTAAATGTTGAGAAGTAGCACGTCCTAACTAGTAAAGACAGGTGTTCCAGCCTTTGTGACAGGTATTTATAATAAATGAGTTGGTATTCATATTTATGAATCCATCTCATGAGTTTAGTTTGCTTGAATAAATCCCTTAAAGCATAAGTATTTCTGAGCTAAGTAACAAAATCATGTTTTTGTACTTGCCACACTGAGGGCCAGCCTCTAAACTGATAGTACCACTAAGATGTAGAATTCCAGGTTTGGACTAAAAAAGCCAACATACTTCATTTCATTCAGTTCTAGAAGAGTTGAAAACCTGGGTTAAATACCTAACTCCAAAATTTGGTCTTCAATTAATTCTTTAGGAACTTGGTTCTCACAAGTTTGGTGATTTGTAGAGTTAGCTAAATCTATCTTACTGATACTGTGTTTCAAATAGACTCATTCTTAAATACAATAACTAGCTTCTACTTTTCACAAAGATAGGATTACTTTACAATAAACTTACCATGATTTTCTCTTTCATCTAATGAAACTGTATGCACATATATATAGGACTTCATTTTTTCTCTTTCCACCACTTGTGTATCTAATGTTAAAGACTTCTTCAGGGCCAGAACTTCATATGTAAGAAACAAGGAACCTCTGAAAAAGAAACAGAAAGTTCATCATAAACACATGAACTAAATATAACACAAGAGCTACTCTTTCTTATTAAGCCTTTCATGGTGAATGTCTTTCTTTTTCACTGGAAAACATAACATATATACAGTATTATGCATATAACATACTTACACAATCATGTACCACATAATGATTTTTGGTCAGGGACAGATTTCATATACAATGGTGGGTTTTTTTGTTTTTTTTTTGAGTTGGAGTCTCACTCTGTCGCCCAGACTGGAGTGCAGTAGCTGCTCCCAGCCACCGCAGCCATGACCTGCTGGGCTCCGGCGATCCTTCCGCCTCAGCCTTCCAAGTATCCGGAAATACAGGCGGGCGCTACCACACCAGGCTAATTTTTTGATTTATTGTAGAGATGAGGTCTCGCCAAGTTGCCCAGGTGGGTCTCGAACCCGTGGGCTCAGGCAATCCCCTCACCTCAGCCTCCCCAAGCGAGGGATTACAGGCTGAGCCACCAAGCCTGGCTTGTGGTGGTCTCTTAAGAGTATACTGAAGCTGGCCGGGCACGGTCGCTCAAGCCTGCAATCCCAGCACTTTGCGAGGCCAAGGCAAGAGGACTGCCTGAGCCCAGGTGTTTGAGACCAGCCTGGGCAACTTGGCAAGACCTTGTCTCTACCATAAATCAAAAAAATTAGCCAAGCATGGTAGTGCGCACCTATAGTTCCAGTTACTTGGAAGGCTGAGGCAGAAGGATCGCCGGAGTACAGCAGGTTGACACTGGGGAGGCCGTGAGTGTACCACTGTACTCCAGCCTGGGCGATGGGACAAATTCCTACACCTAGTGATAGAGTAGCCATCTTAATGTCATGGTGCAACACATTACTCGTGTGTGTGTGTGTGTGTGTGTGTGTGTGTGTGTGTGTGTGGTGACGCTGGTGTCAACAAGACTACTGCACTGCCAGTTGTATAAAAGTACAGCATATACAACCATGTATAGTTTAATGATGAGACTAAATGATGATGTCATTGGTTTGTGTATTTTCTAAACTTTTTATTGTTTAGCGTGTACTCCTGCTACTTAAAAAAAACAAAAAACAAAAACACCGTAAAAGCCACAGGCAGATCCTGCAGGAGGTACTAGAAGAAAGTATTGTTATCATAGGAGCTGACGGCTCCATGTCACTGTCCCTGAAGACCTTCCAGTGGGACAAGATATGGAGGTAGAAGATGGTGATATTGATGACCCTGACCCTCTGTAAGTGCAGGCTAATGTGTTTGTGTCTCAGTTTTACAAAAATATTTTAAATATAAATATACAAGGGGGAACTCCAAAAAATGGAATTTGTTTATAAAAAACTGTGTATTTATTCTTGCATGTTTAATCTTCAGTCACCTCCAAAGTACTCTCCGTTTGATGCAATATACCTATTGAGACACTTTTTCCACTGTTCAAAATAGTTTTTGAACTCATTAATTTTGATGCCTTTTAGTTCTTCTGCCATTTTTTGTTTCACCTCTTCCACACTGGCAAAACATTTCCCTTTAAGGGTTTTTTTCATTCACGGAAACAAAAAAAAGTTGCTTGGAGCAAGACTGGGTGAATAGGGAGGGTAGGGCACATGTGTCATGCCATTTTTAGCCAAAAGCTGCTGAAGACACAGCACGATGTGGGCAGGTGCTCCTGTAAATCACTAATTATGGGCAAACGCACTGAAACAATCTCAAAAAAAAAAAAATTTTTCACTGAAGCCAAACGCAGTCTCTCAAAAGAATGTCAGCTGGTACGCTGATGTGAATGGGTTCTTAGAACACTTACCTAGTAGGGGAAGCCTGTACTACAAGGGGCCCACCCTCCAAAAATATAATCCTGGATTTTTTTTGGTCCCTCCTCACATATACTCACACACATATACACACACACACACACACACACACACACACACACACGTGTGCACGTGTATGTATGGGTATTTTTTGTTCGTTTGTTTGTTTTTGCTGGGCACAGTGGTAAGGTCTACAGTTCCAACAACTTGGGAGGCTGAGGTGGAAGCTCCACTTGCACCCTGGAGTTCAAAGCTATAGTGTGCCATGATGGTGCCTGTGAATACCACACTCCAGTCTGGACAACACAGTGAGACTCTGTCTCAAAAAAATTTTTTTTGTAATAGGAAAATGTTTACAGAACAAGGATATAAAGAAGGAAAATATTTTTGTATAGCTGTATAGTGTGTTATTACAAGAGAGTCAAAGGTTAAAAAATTTTTAAGCTTATAAAGTTAAAAAAGTTATAGTAAGCTAAGGTCAATTTACTGTTAAAAATCAGGACTTAATTTATTTTTAGAAGCAGGGTCTTGGTATGTTGCCCAGGATTGCCTCAAATTCCTGGATTCATGTAATCCTCCCGCCTCAGCCTCTTGACTAGCTGCAACCATAGACATGTACCACCATGCCCAGCTACAGACAATATCTTCTTTATTCAACAATAAATTAACCTAGCTGGGTGTGGTGGCATGTGCCTGTATTCCCAGCTAGTCAGGAGACTGAGGAAGAAGGATTGCATAAACCTCAGAGTTTGAGACCAACCTGGACAACACAGTGAGACTCCATCTCTGGAAAAAAAACAACAACAAATTAGTGTAGCCTAAGTGTGCAGTGTTTATAAAGTCTACAGTAGTAGACAGTAATGTCTTAGGCCTTCACGTTCATTCACTACTCATTCCCTCACTCACTCGCCTGGAGTGACACCCAGTACTGTAAACTCCATTCAAGGTAAGTGCCCTATACAGGTGGACTATTTTTTATCTTTTATACTGTATTTTTACTGTATCTTTTCTTTGTTTAGATATGTTTAGATACACAAATACTTACCATCATGTTATAACTACCTACAATATTCCATGCCGTACAGGTGTATAGCCTAGGAGCAATAGGCTATACCATATAGCCTGGGTGTGTAGCAGGCTAGACAACTTAGGTTTGTGTAAGTTGTCTCTATGGTATTCACACAATGACACAATCACCTAACAATAAATTTCTCAAACTGTATCCCTGTCATAAACCACAAATGACTGTATATATGTATACATCCATTTCAATTTAATGAAAAACCATAAATAGCTACATAATCATATCAAGACAACAAACAGAACATTAAAGGTACCCCAGAAGTCCACAGTGTATCCCTCCCCGATACACACCTGTTCTCTCATTTCTATAGGTAATTATTATTCTGATATTTATCATAATAATGTCCTTACTTTTTTTTTTTTTTTTACTTTTTATTTTTTGAGTCAGAGTCTCACTCTGCCACCACCCAGGCTGGAGGGCAGTGGAACGTTCATGGCCACCACAGCCTTGACCTGCTGGGCTCAGGCGATGCTTCCTCCTCAGCCTTCCAAGTAGCTGGAACCACAAGCATGTGCCACTATGCCCAGCTAATTGATTTTTTATTTTTTAATTATTTTTATTTTTATTTTTTATTTTTTTGAGTTGGAGTCTCACTCTGTCACCCAGACTGGAGGGCAGTGGCTGCTCCCGGCCACCGCAGCCTCGACCTGCTGGGCTCTGGCGATCCTTCTGCCTCAGCCTTCCAAGTAGCTGGAACTACAGGCGCGCGCTACCACGCCTGGCTAATTTTTTGATTTATTGTAGAGATGAGGTCTTGCTTGCCCAGGCGGGTCTCGAACCCGCGGGCTCAGGCAATCCAC
>CAUYQG010215075.1:0-11580 GCA_963574415.1 Tarsius wallacei | reverse complement strand
ATATATTAACTCATTTAATTTTCCAAACAGCTTCATAAAGCAGGTACTAGCTTTTTTTTATTATTTAGCTTATCTAGGTTTACATAGCTACTTGATAGTAAATCCAGAATTCATGCTTTTGCTCCACAACCTTTACTCTTAACTAATAAAATCCATATCTCCTCTTATTCTACTCAAACATCCAATCCCATAACCCACAAGCTAGGTGCTGTTTCTTTCGTGAAGACTTTTCCAACCCTGTTCAGGCCCATTTTTCCATCCTGCTCTCCTGGTACTCTCAATATTCTCAATTATTGCACAAGATATTGAAATGCAATACAACAATGCATTTTTTGTTTGATTTCTTCACTTTACAACAGACAAACTAAACACATGTCTACTGAAGAATCTTTAAAGGAAGGAACTATATTGTATTCATCATTATATAGCAAATATGGAGTACAGAGGCCAGGTACTTTTAGGCGACCAAACAATATTTTGTTGAGCTGTGTTTAAGCTTGGTAAAATTGCTTAGGCTTTATCATTGCAATCAGAATATTTGGCTATTTTAAATATAGAATACATTCAAAACATGCTATGAGTACTAAGGCTAAGTATGCTTGATTGATCGATTGATTTAGAGAAAGGGTCTTCCTTTGTTTCTCAGACTGAAGTTCATGATCCCAGCTTACCATAACATCAAACACCTGGGCTCAAGTGATCCTCTCACCTCAGCCTCCCAAGTAGCTGGGACTATAGGCACATGCCACCATGCCTGGCTAACTTATTTTTTTGTAGAGACAGGGTCTTGCTATGTTGCCTAGTCTAGACTCTAACTCTTGGCCTCAAGCCATCCTCCTTCCTTGGCTTCCCAAAGAGCTGGAATTCCAGGCGTGAGCCACTGTGCCCAGCTAAAATACCGCATTTAATGAATTTAAAATACCCTGACTAAAATGATTCCTAGAATGTTTTGCAGTAGAAAATAGTTGTACAGAAGTTGTACTAGTTTACACTCCCACCAACAGCATGGAAGTTTTCCCTTTTCCCAGCATCCTCTCCAGCATCTGTTGTTTTTTGAGTTATTGATGATGGCCATCCTGATTGGAGTTAGGTGGTATCTCAGTGTGGTTTAAATTTGCATTTCTTTGATGAGTAGTGAAGCTGGGCATTTTTTCATGTCTCTGTTGGCTGCTCGTATGTCTTCTTTTGAGAAGTGTCTATTCATATCTTTTGCCCACTTTGTAATGGGGCTGTTTTTCTTTTTGGCACCTTTGAGTTCCTTGTAGTTCTTTGTTTAGGCCTTTGTCAGATATATAGTTAGCGGCTATTTTTTCCCAGTCTATAGGCTCTCTCTCCACTCTCTTGTGGTTTCTTTGACTTTGCAGAAGCTTGTCAGTTTGATGAGGTCCCGCTTGTCTATCTTATCTCTTATGGAATGGGCACTCGGGGTTTTGATCAGGAATTGCTTGCCAGTTCCAATTTCCATAATGGTGTTTCCTGCATTTCCTAAGGTTCCTAAAGTTTGAGGCTTTATGGTTAGATCCTATGAAAAAGATACCTGCACATGCATGTTTACTGCAGCATTATTTACAATAGCCAAAGCATGGAACCAACCATGCTGCCCATCAAAAGAGGACTGGGTTTAAAAAAATGTGGTACTTATACACGATGGAATATTATGCAGCCATAAAGAAGGCAAAATTATGACCTTCGCAGCAACTTGGATGGACTTAGAGTCTATAATACTGAGTGATCTATCACAGAAACAAAGAAACTGGGTACCACATTTTCTCACCCATAAGCAGCCCCTGAACATTTACCATAATACTATAAGAAACAGATTGGCAGTAGTTGGAAACTGCCAGGGGAGGGGAGTAGGATTGGCATAAGTAGATAACTGCCAGGGGAGGGGGGGCACACCTCATCAACAAGGGTACCTGTCTAATGAAAATTAGTATACCTAACCCTGAGTTGTACTCCACATCTTCAAAATAAAATTTTTTTTAAAAAAAGGAAAAAGAGAAAAAAAACATAGAAAATAGTTGTAAAAAACCAACCAACCAAACAAAAAACTCTTAACCAGTGAAAAACATTTAGAGACAAATAGACTTTGTGCTAATTATTGTCATTGCTAAGATTTTTTCTGAGATGTCATATAGTCTGTGACTTTGATTATTTAGCACAGCTAATGAGATGATTTACCACTGCTACATAGACAAGGAGGTCCCTGGTACACAAAGATATGAGACAGAAAGCAAAGATAAGCCAAACAGAATTTGGCCAAGGTAACAAGGAATATGGAAGTCATACATGCTCTTTTTGAGAAAGATGCATTTGGTATGAGATATAAAATTGAAGGAAAGAAAAGAAATCAACCTAGGAAACTGTAGTCATCATTAAAAAGCGGCCCTTCATTTAAGGATACCTATTCACATTCCAAATCTAACTTGAAGAAAACCATGACTGATGAGATATGTCATGTGTTTAGGCCTAATTAAAAATTTCTAATTGCTACATTGCGAGGGGAGTGCACTCTTTGCTCAAGGTTTATTTCGACTTCACTGAAGGTGAAGTGTAAGATGACATTTGCACCATAAAGTATCAATGACATAGATATGTGATAGGGAATGGCAAAAGGAGGCAGGTTCAATTTATTATTTGCTTTTATCTTAGAAGATTTTTTCCTTTTCTTGGGTAACTTTTGCATAGGATTTACAATGACACGCCTACTGCTCTGTTCAAAACAATAATACGTAGTAGGGATATATGCTAACTACATTATGTGATGAAGAGATGATTCATTCTGATGTAGCTGAAATCAATTATTTTCACTTCTTAACAATTAATTTTACATCTTACCAATCAAGTTAACAACTATTGTATTTATTTATTTCAAAATACAATACAATGGTAGAATAATCACTCAACTGAGAGCCAATAGGCCTTTTTTCTATTCCCATATATGTAAAATCACCCAAGTAATCTGGAATAAAATCATTCAAACACTTTGGATCTCTAAAATTATAATTCATTAATAATTATCTTGTTGCCTTTTAAGTATGTAAATGCAGGTGTAAAAATACCAGAGTAATGTAAGAGTATCATTTTCAGCTATGCAATAATATAATCATCTTATGAGGTAAAATATAAGATTAAAATTTCATTAAAATTGTTGGGCACTAGGGAATTAAAAACTACTCCTGTAGAGTGTCTCAAACAGTAGACATCTTCATCTATGCATGTTTACTTCTACTAGAATGGAAAAATCAAGAACTGCCATTGACCATATGAAAATGAGATGTCGGAGTAGCTGAAAAAAAAATCAAAACTTTAACATTTTTTCAGTACAAAGTATTTAAAAAATAATTTGTCTAAGAACCTAGGTTAATGAGATGGAGCATTTGAAGTGTGCATTGAAATGTAGAGACATATTTCTGAAGTGTCTATTCCTCCAAGAAAGGATCATGCATCTTCTACGTTCAGTGTGCGAGAACATGTCACATGGATAAAAATGGTAAACAGCTAGAGTTTTGTAAAGGAAGTGCTGTTATGTGCAACCTGGATTGATGCTCAAAGTAAACAAAAAATAAATATATTTCTTGGTTCATGTCATAGCCTTGCATCTCAGGCTATATATCTACCTCTAACAGGCTCATGTACAAATTCTCCAACTCCACAGTCATCTAGTAACCACCTTGCCAGTCAGGAATAAGCACACCAGAAGTGCAGTTTACCAGTCAGAGGACAGATCTGGGGAAGAAGACTGCAGAAGCCTCCGAGGTAAGCTCAGAGATGCCTGCCCACAGAAATCTAAGATCCCAGATCTAGAATAGTGAGCTTGGCTTTGAGTCGGCATATCCTCTTAGCTGGACAAACCCCTTGACAAGTGGGAAGGGTGTAGCCCATGGAGAGACAGAATAGAGGCCTCTAAGCTCATTATCCAGCATCTCACAATGGTACTATACGACTGATTGATCTAAGGATAGACAACTGATCAAAGACAGGCCAACAGGATTATCCCATTTGGGATTAACTGTTGTACCAAGACACAGAAACATCAGGTCTGGGAGGGGCACAGACATCCAATGAACAGTTCACAGGAGCAAATTTCCACGAGTCCTTACTGCTTAGGTCCTGGGAGCTTATTCTTCCCAAGGATGGCTTATGCAACTGTTTCTTCAATTCTCTGACCCATCATCACTAAATCTTTAACAAAAATATCCTTGATTTATTTAAGGTAGGGAAAATCAGTTTCCAGTAAGTGCCCTGAAAAAAATATTAACTATTAATTACATCTCTTGTTAATCTATCTAGACCTTACTCAAGAAGAAAGGAGAGGAGCAATAACAATAATCAATGATACATGTAATAACACAATTCCATGTTCAAGGATATATATGACTTTCCTAAACATATGAGGTTTGAGAATCTCTCTGATTTTGATAACATTAATAGGTTTTAATGAAAAATAAAAGATGTTGAAATGCTGAGCAATCTGACTCAGGCCTTTTAATTAGCCCTTCTTATCTATTATTTATGTAGAAATGTCACTGCAGAACACAGTTACATAATTTTTAATTATGTGCAAATTTCAGGGTCAAACAATGATCCACTCATGTGTTTCTGTATACAATGATTACAAACAAGTCTAATTACAAAATAATATTATCTTTGACCCTTTCCATTCAACTTGTTCATATTTGTGAGATGTATAAAAATTTAATCTCTACTATATTTTTGAAATAGTATTTCAATCAGATTTTCAGATTTCAATAGACTCATTGTAGACTGAGAATCATTCTTGAAACTAGGATTCAAGGTCAATATTTTTTACCTTATATTCTTTATTTTATCATTGTAAACAAATGATTTAGCTATAAAAATATTTTAAATATTTTAAAATCTATCTTAAAACATCCCTGAGCAAAATCTGCCACAACTGTGTGATTTCCTTAAATTTAATTTATCTTTCTAAGCCTCAGATTCCTCACCTAATAACCGGAAATATTAAAGTTTTCATATGAATAGTAGTGGTGTGTGAACATTAAATGAGCTAATGCATGCAAAATTTTCAGTACATATTTGGCATTTAATCAATGCTCTGTTCTTTCCAAATTTTTTCTTCTTGATTCTTGATTTCTTGCCCTTCTAGATCCTTAGTTTCTTTATCTATAAAATGAGTTCTTATAAGATTTTACCAAAATAAAATATATCAAGTTGGCAAGGCAGTTCTTGACTTTTGGAGATAATGAAAGTCCTAATTCTTTTTGTTTTGATACTAGGCCAGCATTATTTCTACAACAAAATGCTGCTTTGAGAAAACATAAATAACATTTTATATTATCATTTACTTTCTAAATAGAGCTATCCAATAATATTAGCATTAGTAGATGATATTAGCGCTTACAATGGGGTGATTGCTTGTAATCACATAAGGGAATGATATAACTGTGCTTGATGAAAACACAGGATGGCAGAAGTCATTGTTAAGCAGACTATGTCAAAATTATGGTAGATTAAACATAAAAGCTATGCCTTATAGTAAAGACTATTGTTTTACTCATGAGATTATAGCAAATGAAGACTGGCCTATTGGATAAAGAAATTGTGGAAGCTACACTTTTTCTCAGGTCTGTTTGGACTTACATTGAGAATAAGGCAAATTTATAAATATTTGTTTTTTTATATTTACATATATTCATATTTTCTGATTAGCTGCTCAGTGACAAAGCAGATGGGTCATCTTACTGTTCACATTCATCTCTTTTCTCATTTAAAAGATAAACTGCATAAAACTTTATAACAACAATAACAAAAAACAATCTGACAAAAATGGTCAAAAGACCTAAATAAATATATCAGAAGATATGCAAATGGACAATAAGCACATGAAAAGATACTCAGCATCACTAATTAATAGGGAAATACAAATCAAAACTAAAATGAGATACTATCTCACACCCATTAGGATGACTACTATCAAAAAAACAAAAAACGTAAGTGTTAGTGCAGATGTTGGAGAAATTGAAAACCTTGTGTACCGTTAGTGGGTTTGTAAGATGGAACAATTGCTATGGAAAACAGCATAAGGGTTTTCCAAAAACAGAATCACCACATGATCATTAACTCATTAAGAATAAAATTACCATATGATCAAGCAGTTCTACTTTGGGGTATATATTCAAACGAACAAAAAGCAAAACTTGAACAGAAGTTTGTACACCCATGTAATAGCAGCATTATTCACAATGGTCAACAAGTGGAATTAACCCAATTGTCCATTAAAAGAAGAATGGATAAATAAAATGTGATATATGCTTACAATGGAATGTTATTCATCCTTAAAAAGCAAGGAATTTTTGACACATCTACAACAGGATAAACTTTTAAGACATTATGCTACACGAAATAATCTAGGCACAATAAGATGAATACAATTTTATTTCATTAGCATGAGGCGCCAACAATAGTCATATACACAAATAAAAAACCTAAATTGGTTGTTGTCAGGGACTGGGGAGGGAGAAGTTATGAGTTATTACTTAATGGGTACATAGCTTCATTTTTGCAAGATAAAAAGAATTCTGGAGCTAGATGGTAGGAATAGTTGAGCAACATTGTGAATGTACTTGATGCCACTGAACTAAACACTTAAAATGATTAAGATGGTAGATTGTATGTTCTGTATATTTTACACAATTAAAAAAATAAAAATACATTTGCTGATTGTCTGCAGCATGCTAGGCCCTTCTCTCGGAGCAAGGAATATAAAATAACCTTACATTATTCTAACTTAAATTTGGAAACATCATTATTGATAAGCAAATAGGTCAAAAATATTTAGCTTTAATTTGTATCATGGGGTGAGATATTGCCATGAAAATGATTAATATTATTTTCTAGGATTTAAACTTGCATATTAAAAATATGTGAGAGGGATAAGAGATAAATTCATTTTTAGAAATGATTAAATTCAGAAGTGAAGAAATAATAATGATTAGAGCAGATATAAATGAAATAGAGACTAGAAAAAAATAGAAAAGATAAACAAAACTAAGAGTTTACATTTTGAAAAGATGAACAAAATTGACAAATCTTTGGCTAGTCCTACTAAAAAAAGAGATAATAATAAAATTACAAGTGAAGTTATAATTGATATTATAACAGATTCCAGAGAAATATAAAAGACCATAAGATACTACTATGAACCACTGTATGCCAACAAATTGGAAATCTAAAAGAAATGGATAAAGTCCTACAAACATACAAAATACTAAGACTGAATAATGAAGAAATGGAAAGTGTGAACAGACCAATTATGAGTAAGAATATTGAATCAGCAAATAGAAACCTCTGAACAAAGAAAAGTCCAAAGGTAGACTGCTTTACTGGTGAATTCTATCAACTACTTTTTTAAAGAAGAATTAATGCCATTCCTTCTCAAACTTTCCTAAATAATTGAAGAAGAGGAAACACTTCCAAACTCATTTTCTGAGACCAGCATGAACTTGATATCAAAGCCAGATAAGGACACCACAAGAAAAGAAAATATAGGCCAATATCTATGATGAACATAGATGCAAATAGCCACAATAAAGTTCTAGCAAACAGAATTCAGTAACACATTAAAAAGATCATATACTGTGATCAAGTGGGATTTATTCTTGAGATGCAAAGATGACTCAACATTTGCAAATTAATGAGTTTGGTATACCACATTGACAGAATGAAGGATAAAAACCATGTGATCATTTCAATAGATGCAGAAAAAACATTTAACAAATTTCAACACATCATGATAAAAGCTTTAAACAAATTTAGGTATAGAAGGAATGTAACTTAACATAATAAAAGCCATATGAAAGTCCACAGGTAACATCATACTCAAAGGTAAAAAGCTGAAAAGTTTTCCTCTAAGATCAGGAATGAGACAAGAATACCCACTCTCATTACTTTTATTTAACACACTACTGCAAGTCCTAACCAGAAAAAAACAGTCAATAAAAAGAAATAAAAGACATCTAAACTGAAAAGAATCATTTTAAAGAATTACCGTTTCTGCAGATGACATGATCTTATATGTAGAAAAGTCTAAACTCCACAAAACAATTGTTAGAAATAAATTCTGTAAAGTTGTATACAAAATCAACATACAAAAATCAGTAGTTTTTCTACACACTAAAAGTGAACTATGTGAAAAAAATTAAGAAAAGAAATCCACTTATAATAGAATCACAAAAAGTAATATATTTAGGTATACATTTAATCAAAGAGGTGAAATGTCTGTATGCTGAAAACTAAAAATTTCTGAAAGAACTTGAAAAATACACAAATAAGTAGAAAATCTCGTGTTCATGAATTAAAAATAATACTGTTAAAATATTTATACTATGCAAAATGATCTGCACATTCAAAACAATCCATTCCCAAATTCCAACATCACTTTTCAAAGAAGTCAAACAGTTCTAACATTCATATTGAAATACAAAGGACTCAACAAAAAGCAATATTGAGTAAAAAGAACAAAGTTGAACCAGGCTCGGTGGCTCAGCCTGTAATCCCGTGCCTTTGGGGGGCTGAGGTGAATAGATAGCCTGAGCCCGCGGGTTCGAGACCCGCCTGGGCAACTTGGAGAGACCTCATCTCTAAAATAAATTTAAAAAAAATTAGCTGGGCATGGTAGCGCACGCCTGTAGTTCCAGCTACTTGGAAGGCTGAGGCGGAAGGCTTGCCGGAGCCCAGGAGGTCAAGGCTGCAGTGGCCAGGAGCGGCCACTGCACTTCAGTCTGGGCGACAGAGTGAGACTCCAACTCAAAAAAAAAAAAAAAAAAAAAAAAAAAATCGAAGTTGAATTCATTATATTTTCAGATTTCAAAATATATTACATAGCTATCATAATGAGACCAGTACTGTATTGGTAGTAAAATCAGACACATAGAACAATGGAATAGAATTCAGAGTCCAGAAATAAAGTTCTCTCTCTATATATGTGTGTATATGCTTATATATGTATATATACATATACATACATATATACACACATATATATACATACACACACACACATATATATACATATATATGCAGAATTAACTAAGTTTGGACAAGTTTGCCTAAGAATACACAGTGGGGGCAGAATGCTCTCTTTAATAAATGGTGCTGGGAAAACTGATATCCACATGCACAAGAATGAAATAAAACCCTTTTCTTACACTATACACAAAAATCAACTCAAATCGATTAAAAAACAAAGCATATGACCCCAAACCGTAAAATTCTTAGAAGAAAACATAGGGAGAAAGCTTCTTGACATTGATCTTGGAAATAATTGGATATAAAGCCAAAACCTCAGGCAGCAAAAACAAAAATAAACAAGTGAGACTACATCAAACACAAAACTTCTGCACAAAATGAAAAGTCAGACAATGGGATTGGAAAAAATATTTGTGAATTATATGTCTTATAAGGGGCTACTATCCAAAATATAATATATATATATATATATATGTAACTCACGCAACTGAATAGTTAATATCTCCATATCATCTATCATCTATCTATCTATCTATCTATCTATCTATCTATCTATCTATCCATCCATCCATCCATCCATCCATCTATGTAATTTATCATCTACCTGCCGATCTCTCAAAATAGGCAAAGGACCAGAATAAACATTACTCCCCAAAAGACATGCAAATGGCCAACAGGTATATAAAAATGTACTCAATGTCACGAACCATCAGGGAAATACAAATCAAAACCCCAGTGAGATATCACCTCACACCTCATAGGACAGCTATTAAAAAAAAAAAAATAGGCCAGGCATGGTGGCTCATGCCTGCATTCCCAGAACTTTGGAAAGCCAAGGCAAGAGGATATCTGAGCCCAGGGGTTCGAGACCAGCCTGGGCAACTTGGCGAGACCTTGTCTCTACAATAAATCAAGAAAAATTAGCCGGGAGTGGTGGCGCATGCCTGTAGTTTCAGCTACTTGGAAGGCTGAGGCAGAAGGATTGCCTAGGCCCAGTTGGTCGAAGCTGAAGTGGCAGTGAGCATGCCACTGCACTCCCAACTGGGCAACAGAGACTCTGACTCAAAATAAATAAATAAATACATAAATAATGAAATAGAAAATAAAAGCAAGTGTCGGGAAAATATTCAGAAACACGAACCCAAATTATTGGTGGGAATGTAAGTTGGCATAGTCATGGAAAACAGGAAGGAAGCTTCTTCAAAAATAAAAAATAGAAATATAATCCAGTAGTCTCACTTTTATAGAGCTAAAGGAATTGAAATCAGTATATCAAAGGGACACCTGCACTCCTATGTTACTTAATAGCAGCATTATAACCAAACTATGGAAACAACCTAAATGTTCATGGATGAATGAATGAATAAAGAACATCCAGATTTAGAAAATGGAAATCCTGCTGCTTGTGGCATGGATGAAACTGGAGGGTATTAGGCTAAACAAAACAAGTCAAACATGGAAAAATAAATACTATATGATACAGTTAGGTGGAATCTCAGCTAGTCAAATTCATAGGAGCAGAGAGTAAAATGGTAATTGCTAGAGTCTGGTGGGGAGGGAAGTATGGGGAGGTGGTGATTACAGTGTGCAGTGCTTCAGCTGTGCAAGATAACCAAGTTCTGGAGTTGTACTATACAGCATAGTGCCTGTAGCTAACGACATTGAAGGCTTAAATTTTCTCAGAGGATGTAGATATTATGTTATGTGTTCCTGTCATTAAAAAAAAAAAGATGATAAAGGGAACTGGAGGGGACTTTAGGGTGTGATGTGTATGTGTATGGCCTTGATGGTGGTGATTTTCTCATGGGTATATACTTATCCTCAAACTTATTGAGTTCTATACATTATATAGAGCTTTTTAAATATGGCAATCATATTTGAATAAAGTGATTTTTAAAAAATACAGGTTTTTTTACTATTATTATAGAATAATGATTTTTGGCGTGTGACTTAAGTTTGGCATGCAATACAGTTAAAACATCTGCAGTACAATGCTGTCACAAAACTCCAGTCTTAACAAACACCATAATCTTATATAAATGAGGTTGCTTAGTATTTACACCCTGAAAAGCAAAAGTTAGAAATAGAAGGCTTTCTTATTCTAAGTGCCATTTCTTATAATTCTTTTTTTTTTTCATTTTCAAAGTTATTTTGTTTTTTTTATTTGTTTGTTTGTTTTCTTATTCAATATTTTTTATTATGAAATTGCGGGGTACAGTTAAGGATTAGGTACACAAATATGTCTCGTTCAGGCACCCTTGTTGATACGAAGTGTCCCCCCATCCCCAGACAGGTATTTATTACCATTAATCCCTTCCCCTATCCCTCCACCCCCCAATAGTTTCCCACCACTGTCAGTCATTTTCTTGTGGTAATACGTTGGATGATCAAGGTCTACTGTATGAGTGAGAACATGTGATACTCAGTTTTTTCTTTCTGTGAGAGGTCACTCAGTATTATAGACTCTAGTTCCATCCAGGTTGCTGCGAAATTCATGATTTCGTTCTTTTTTATGGCTGCGTAGTATTCCATTGTGTATATGTACCACATTTTTTTAATCCAGTCCTC
>CAUYQG010215070.1:0-17919 GCA_963574415.1 Tarsius wallacei | reverse complement strand
GAAGGAGAACTAGTCAATGTAACACCCATCAGAGAAAATAGTCACCGGGGTTTCCATTATGGAGAAGAGCCCGTCACTTGGGCAGCCATCACAGAGGAGAATTAGTCACTGAGTCACAAATAACAGAGGAAAGGCAGTTACTTGGGCACCCATTATGAAAGACAAGAAGTCACCAGAACACCCATTAAGGCCAGTCACTGGACCATCCATAACAGAAGAGAGCTAGTTACTGGGGCACACATTATGGAGGAGTCCCAACACGGAATTACCCTTCACAGAGGAGGGCCAGTCAACTGAGCACCCATCACAGAAGACAAATACCTCAGGCGACATTTTAGAAGTCCAGTAACAGGGGAAACTATTAGAACAAGGATGAATCACAGGTACACAGATCACAGAGGCAGGTCAATCACAAAACCACCCATCACAGTCGATTAGTCACTAGGGAATATATCACAGAAAATGTCCAGTCACTGGGACACCCATCATAATGGATAGAACCAGTTTCTGGGAATCCAACATAGAGGAGGCCATTCCCTAGAGTATTCATCACAGATGAGGGCCAGTTATCAGGATACCAATTACTGGGGAAATCCTATCACTGGAGCACTGATCACAGAAGAGGGCCACTCTTTGATCCACCAAACACAGAGGAGGGAAATTCACTGAGGCATCCATAGCAGACAAGGGCCTGTCACTGGGGCACCTATCACAGAAGAAGATCAGTCACTAGGGCACCAATCACAGAAGACAGCCAGTCACAGAGGCATCAATCTCTGAGAAGACCCAGTTACTCGGGCACGCATAATGAAGCAGGGCTAGCCACTGGGGCACCCATTATGTATGACATAATTTCATTGGGGATGCAATTACAGAGGAGGCACAGTTGAAGAAACAGCCATTACAGAGGGGGCTTAGTCACTGGGGTACCCACCAGAAGGTCACCAATCACTGGGGCACTGGTAACAGAAGCAGACCAGTCACAAGAGCAGCCATCACAAAGGAGTCCATGTCACATGGACACTGATTACAGAGAAAGCACATTCACTGAGGCACCCATTGCAGACAGTGAGTTCATAGGCACCCATTATGGAAGTTGATTAGACACTTGTCACCCGTCACAGAGGTAAGATAGTCACTGGGATATCAATAACAGAGGAGGACCAGTCACTGCTTTAATAATCACAGACAAGTGTCATTCACTGCATGCCCATTATACAGGAGGGTCAGTTAATAGGGCACCCCTCTACAGGAGGGGAAGTCCCTGGGTTACTCATCACAGAAATGTGATGGGGCCAGTCACTAGAGCTCCCTTCACAGAAAAGGGAAGACACTAGGGAGTCCATGAAAGTGGAAGGCCCGTCAAAGTGGCATATATCACAGAGCAGGTCTAGTCACTGTGGCACATAAACAGAAGAGAAATATTCAATGTGTCACCCAACACAGAGAAGTGATACTCACTGGGGAATCCACCACAGATGAGGGCTGAGCATTTAGACACATATCCCAGAAAAGTTCCCGTTACTAGGGTACCCATTAGGAGGAGGGCCAGTCTCTGGGGGCACCTATGGCAAAGGAGGTCCAGCCACTGAGGCCCCCAACACTGAGGAGGAACAGTCACTGTGTCACCCAATAGAAGGAGGGCCAGGTACTGAGATTCTGATGGCAGTGGAGATCTACCTGGGGCACCCATCACAGAGTAGTGCTGTCACTTAGAATTGCATAAAAGAGGAGATCCAGTCACTGAAGTACCCATAATAGCAGAGGACTAATCACAGGCACACCCACTATGAAGGAGGGCAAATTACTGGGGAACCAATAAAAAAGGAGGGAAGTCACTGGGCCCCCAATCACAGAGAACATCCAGAGAGTGGTACACCCATCACAGATAAGTGAGAGTCATTGAGGACTCATTATTATAGAGCAGTGCCAGTCACTGTTGAAACCCTCAAAGAAGAAGGCCAGTCAATATTGCACCCATCACTGAGCAGGGCAAATCAATGGAGACACATATCACAGAGATATTACAGTCATTAGGACACATATTATAGAGGAGAGTCAGTCGCTCTTGCAACTATTGGAGAAGAAGACTACTCCTTGTGGCACCGATCATAGGTGAAAGTCACTGGGATAACTATCACAGAGGAGAGGATGTCACTAGAGAAATATAACAGTAGACAGTCACTGGACCACCCTTCATAGAAGAAGACTAATCAGGGGCATCCATTGCAGAGGAGGGCCTGTCACTGGACATATATTATAAAAGAAGCCTGGTCACTGGGAAATCAATCACACAAGAGAATTCATCAAGGGGGTACCCCAAACAGAGGAATACCAGTATCTGAAGCAGTCATCACAGAGAATGGTAGTCACTGGAGCACCCATTATTGAGAAGGATCATTTACTAGGACACCCATTACAGAAGAGTGTTATTCACTTGGATACCAGTCACAGAGAATGCCCTCTTACTGGGACACTCCTTATGAAGGATGGCCATCACTGAGGCACCAGTCAGAGAAAGTGCAATCACTAGAGCAACCATAATATATGAGGGCCTGTCAGAGGAACACCGATTAGGGAGAAGACCCAATAACTGTGTTCCTGATTACAGAGGAGTTCCAGTTACTAAGGCCTCCAACACAGAGGAAAGTCAGTCACTGTATCAAAATACACACATCAGGGCCAGTCACTTGGGTGTACATCACAGAAAAAAGCCAATCACTAAAGCACCCATGATAGAGAAGGACTAGTCACTAGGGAAGTAATTATGGAGAAGGACTAGTCACTAGGACACCGGTCACGATGGATGGCCTTTCACTGGGCCACCCATTGCCGAAGAGGCACAGTAACTGAGACACTCATTCTGTATGTGGGCCAGTCATTGGAGGACCATCACAGAGGGGATTCAGTAACTCAAGTCCTCATAATAAAATAAAGATAGAAACCAGTGCACCAATTGTGGAACAGGGTCATTCACTGGACAACGATCACAGAGGAGGGTCAGTCACTGGGGCAACAGTCACAGAGGAATGCCTGACTTGAGACACACATTATGAAGGAATGCCAGCTACTGGAACACCCATCACAGAAGAAGACTCAGCACTGGTGCATCCATCATAGGGGAGGATTAGTCATGGGGTCAACCATCACAGAGAAGAACCAGTCACAGAGGAGGACCAGTCACTCAGGCACTCATTCCAGAGGAGGCCCAGACACTGGGGCACCAATCTAAGAGAAGAGACAGTGACTGAGGCCCACATCTAGAAAAGGGCCAACCATTAAGAAACCCATGCCAGAGAAGAATAAGTCACTTTGAACCGCTTGGAAGAATGACCAATAACTGGGGCACCTATCACAGAGCAGGTTCAGTCTCAGAGGCCCCATGTTACAGAAGTGTCAGATACTGAGGAATCCATCCCAAAGGAGGGTCACTCGCCAAAGCACAAATTCCAGAGAAGGACCAGTCATTGGGCTATCAATTAAAAGGAAGGCCAGTAAGTGGAGCACTGATCACAAAGGAGGACCAGTCACTGAGGTACACAAAAATAAGAGGGCCAGAAGATTGAGACACTAATCACAGAGGAGGCAGTCTTTAAGTAACCCATCACAATGGAGAGCCTGTCACTCAGAAACCCAATGGTCTGAGGGCCAGTCACTGGGTTATCCCTCACAGAGGAAGCTCAGTTACTGGAACACACAGCACCAAGAGGGGCTGTTTAATTAGGCACACATCACTAAGTAGGCCATTCACTGGGGCAAGTATCACAGTGATACGTACTATCACTAAGTAGGCCCAGTCACTGTGATATGCATCACAGAAGAAGCCTGGTCACTGGGGCCACCACCAGAGAGTACTCCTCAACCCAACAAACAAAAAGACCAGTCAGTGGGACACTATCACAAAGGAAAGACAGTCACAGAGGCAGCTATCCCGAGGAGGGTCAATGAATGAGGCAGTCATCACACTTGGGAACTGATCACAGAGGATGACTAGTCATTGAGGTACTAATCACACAGAAGTGCCTGTCATGGGGAATTCATTCGAGAGGAGGGCCAGCATGCATCAAAGAAGGGTAGTCATGAGGGCACCCATCATAGAGGATTGCTAGTCACTGAGGCCCTCATTACACAGTAGGACCAGTGATTGAGACATCATCGCAGAGAACCACTGAGACATACATCCTAGAGGAGGTCCAGTCACTAAGGCACCCAGCACAGAGGTAGAGGCCAGTCTCAGAGATGTCTATCCCAGTGAAGGGTTGGTTACTGGGGCATCCAAAAACAGGAAGACCTATCACTGGGGCATCAATGACAGAGGGGGGCAGTCACAAAGGCACTTGGAACAAAGGAGGGCCAGAGTCTGTGACACATCACAGAGGAAGGCAAGTCACTGAGGAATTCAGCAAAGTGGAGGACCTGTAACTCAGACACCCAATAGTTTGGGGACAAGTCACTGGGGCATCCATCACAGAAAAAGCCCAGTTACTGAGGCACATATCACATAATAGTGCTTGTTACTGGGGCATGTATCAATAAGAAGTGCCAGTAACTGGAGCAGGCACCACAGTAAATTTCAAGTCACTGGGAAACCCATCAGAGAAGAAGGCTTGTCACTGGGGCCACCATCACAGAGGAGTCCCAGTCACTGAGGCATCATGACAAAAAAAGAGTCAGTCACTCAGGCATTCATTCAAGAGGAGGGTCAATATATAAGGCAACCTTCCCAGAGGACATCCAGTCACTTAAGCAGTCATTAGAAGGTGGATCGTTCACTGAGGCACCCATCACAGAGGAGGGCCAGACACTGAGGCACCAATTACAGACCAGGGTTATTGAGTCACCCATTCCAGAGGAGGGCCATAAATTGGGACACCAATTATGAAGAGGAAGTGTCACTAGGTCATCAATCACTGGGGAACCTATCCCAGATGAAGCCCGACCCTGGGCACCCAGTCACCAGGACAACCATCACAGTCGAGGACCAGTCATAGAGGCATCCAATAGCAGGAGGTCCTGTCCTTGGAAACCAGTCACAGAGGAGGGAAGGACACTGGGCCATCCATCACAGAGAAAGTTCAGACACAGGGCACTTATTACATAGGAGGGCTAGCCTCTGGAGCTCCCAACACAAAGGAGAGCCAGTCACCTAATTACAATCACTGAAGAGGGCCAGTTATTGGACAGGCATAATAGTGAAGGCCCGATCACTGGGGCACCTATCACAGATGAGGGCTAGTCACAGAGAACACATCCAAGATAAGGACCAGTTAATAGTCACCATCACAGAAGAGGGGAAGTCACCCAGGAACTAATCCAATAGGAGGGCTCAGCACTGGAGTACTCATTAGTCAGAGGACCAGTTACTGTGGCACCAATCACAGAGAAGATCCAGTCACTAGGTCACTCATCCAAGAGGAGGAACAGTCACTGAGACACCCATGCAAGTGGTGGGGCAGTTACTGTAACACCCATTAGTAGAGGGGAAACTCATGTGGAACTGATCAACAAGGAGGGCATGCCACTAAGGCACCCAAAACACAGGAGGGTAAGTCACTGGTGCACCAATCACAGAGGAGGGCCATTAAATGCGAAATGCATCACAGAAGAGAGTCAGCATTGGAAGTCCCAAGATAGAAGAGAGTAAGTCACCATGTTGCCCATTATGGAGAGAAGCCATCGCTGCAGCACTGATCCCAAAAAAGGGGCAGTCAATGGGGCACCAATCACAGCAAAGGGCCAATCACTGAGTTCTCCATCACGTAAGAATGCTTGACATGGACCACCCATTATAGAGGAGAATTAGTCACTAAGGCCTCCCTCATAAAAGAAGGCTATTCACTGGAACACCCATCACAGACGGTTACTAGTCACTGATGCACTCATCACAAAGCAGAATTAGTCAATGGGATACCATCACAGAAGACAGTCAGTGAGATACACATTACAGAGAAAAGCCAGTCTCTGAAACACCTATCCCACAGGAAGGCCAGTCACTAACACACCTAAAATGAGTTGTCAATCACTGAGCACCCATTTCAGAGAAGAGAAAGTCATTGGGACACTCATTAGGAGGAAGACCAATCCATGAAGCATAAATCCTAGAGAAGGGCTACTTACTGGGGAACCTACTAAGAAGAAAGGTCGTTACTGGGTCACTGATAAGAGTGGAGGGGCTGTCATGGAGGAACTTGTCACAAATGACCTCTAGTCCCTGACCACCCATCACAGAGAAGTCCGAGTCACCCAGACACCCATCACATTGGAGGACCAGTCATTGAGGCACCCAACTAGAAGAGAACATATCACTGAGACACCCATTAATAAAGGAAGGCAAGTCACTGGGGCACCTATGATGGAGAAGGCCAAGTCACTGGACACTAATCACAAAGCAAGCACTGTTCTGGAGCACCAATCACAGACAAGGAACAGTCAATGAGACACCTGTCACTGAGAAGAGCCATTAACAGAGGCACCCATCATTCATGAGGGTTAGTCACTGGGGAACACAATAGAAGACCCAGTCCTTGAGGCACCCCTCGTAGTGGAAGTTTAGTCACCTCTGCAAACAACACATAAGAAATTAAGTCACTGTGCTATTTACCATAGAGAAGGGCTAGTAACAGAGACACCCATCGCAGAGCAGGCCCACTCTCTGAGGCAAACATTAGAAGGAGTTCTAGTCCCTGGGTCACTGATAACAGAGGGGTGTTAGTCTTAGACACACCCATCATAGAGGTTGCCCATGCACTGGAACACACATCACTGATGAGGACAAGTCACTAGCACATCAATAACAGAGAAAAGCTAGCCATAGACCTCGTCACTGGTCAGCCATTATGGTGAAGGGCCAATCATTGAGAAACACAAAATTGAAGAGGGCTGGTCACTGGGTCACCCATATTGGAGGAAGACAAGTAACTGAGGCAAAAATATCGAGAAGGCCCAGTCACTGGACCATCAATCACATAGGATGGTCAGTCACTGTTGCACCCATAAAAGAGAAGGGCCAGTCAAAAAGGCACACAACACAGAGTATGGCTATTCACTGGCAAACTTATCACAAAGGAGGGTTTGCCACTGTGACATCCATTAAAGAGGAGTGTCATTCACTGGTGCACTCATTATGAAGCACTGTCACTGGGGCACCCATCACAGAGGAGAGACATTCACTGGGTCATCTACCACAAGGGAGTCATAGTCACTGGGGTACATATTATAGATGATGAGTAGCCATCACAGGGGATGATTAATCACTGGGCCACCCATCACAAAGGAAGATCAGTCATTTCGGCAGCTTGGACAGAGGAAGGCCGGTTCCTGGTGCACCCATTACATAAGAAGGCTAGTCACAAGGTTCCACTTCAGAGAGGAGAGGTGGTCTAGGGGCAACAAAGCAGAGAATGACATTCACTGTGACAATGATAACAGAGGGGGTGGGCAATCACTGGGGAAATCATTATTTTGGAGGGCTAGTAATTGGGGCATTAATCACAAAGGAGAACTTGTCACTTGTGTACTCAATATGGATATGTCTTGATACAGGCATACGCAGTACAGAAGAGGGCTAGTTACTTAAGCATTCATTATGGTGAAAGTCCAGTCACAGGGGATCAAGTCTGTGAAGAGTTACAGTCACTGGGGCACATGTAAAGAAAGAGGGTTAGTGTAAAAACCCATTATGTAGGAGACCCAGTTACTATGGCAGCAATCACAGAGAAAAGCTAGTCACTATGGGCACAAAATAGAAAGGGAGATAAATTACTGGGGAATTTTTCACAATTTAAGATCAGTTTCTGAGGCACCCATCACAGAGGAGGGTAACTACATGGATCACTTATTTTGGAGGAAACCAATCCACCAACCCAAGTCACAGGGGAAAGTCAGTCACTGGGACAATTATTATGGATAAGGCCACATCCCTGTGATAACCATAAGTATACAGAGGAGTGCTAGACACTGGTACCTGTTATATATGAATGCCAATCTCTGAGGGAAAAATCACAGGGATGGACCAGTCAGTGGGGCACACATCATGGAGAAGCCTTAGTCACTGGGTCACCCATCACAGTCGTTGGCCACTCAATAGGGCATCCATTATGGTGGAGACCCAAGAAGTACTACACTCACCACAGAGGATGGCAGTTCACATGGTCAACCAATATAGAGGAAGGCCTGTAATGAAGCAGCAATCAAAGAGAAGGCAGTCACTAGGGCACCCATAGTGGAGGAAGGCCAGTCACTGGTGCAAAAATACAAAGGAAGTATAGTCACTGAGACACCACTCATGGAAGAGGATAAGTCACTGAGGCACACTTCCAGATGAGTGACAGTAACTGAAGCACCCATCACAGATGATCACCAGCCACTAATTATAGAGGAGGGACAGTCACTGAGATTCCATAAGGCAAGAAAGTCACTCACCCATAATTGAGAAAATCCAGTCACTGGTACAGCAATCAGAGAAGAGAGTATCACCGGAGAACCCATCACAGACCACAGCTGGTTATTTGGGCAACCATTACAAAGAAATACAAGCCTCTGACGCACACATCACAGACAAGAGACACTACTGAGTTGCCCATCACAGAGGAGGGCCAATCACTGTAGCACACATTAGGAAGGGATCATCACAAGTGCTCCAATCACAGAGATGGCCAATATCTTGGGCAGCATCACAGAGTAAGAAAAATTAGTGTGGTACCCATCAAAGAATAGTGTCAATCCCTGAGGAATTTTCAGAGAGAAGATCTTGTCATAAGGCCACACATTATACAGGAGGTCCAGTCACTAGGTCAATGATTTCAGAAGACAGTCTGTCACTGGGGCATCCATGACAGAGAAAAAGGTAATAACTGGGGCATCCACTACAGAGGAGGTTTAGACACTTTGATACTAATTTCGGATGAGGACTACGTACTGGAAAACCCATGTTAGAAGAGGGCTAGTCACAAAGGCAACCAACATAGGGGAAGGCCAGTCATTCATCACCATTCACAAAGGAGGCCCAGGACCTTGGGCACATACCATAGAGGAGGCACAGTCACTGGGAAATTCATCACTAGAAAGCCATTCACTGGGGCATCGATTATGGTGAATGCCCAGTAAGTTGGAAAATCAATCACAGAGAATGGCTACTCACTGGGACATTCACCAAAGAAGACTTTTCACAGTGGCACCCATTAAAATTGAGGGTTAGTCACTGGTACACCCATTAAGCGATGGCCCTTTCACTTCACATAGGAAGCACAGTCACTGTGGTGCCCAAAACAGAATCTGTGTAGTAAATGAGATGCCCTAACTACAGAGGACCAGTCTTTGAGTCACTGTTATTCCTTTTTGATTAGGAGATCTAGTCACCTGGGCACCCATCACAGAGGACAGCAAGTTACTGAGCCACCAAACCCAGAACAGGGCAAGTCATTGAGGCACACATCCCAAAGGAGAGCCATGCAATGAAGCATTCATTAGTAGGGTATCAATCACCGAGGCAGTGATCACAGAGGAGGAACATTCACTGGGGCAATCATAAGAGAGAAGACCTGGAAATTGGGCCCCCATCAAAGAAGAAGTCTGGTCACTAGAGCAGTCAACACAGCAGAACACCATACAAGTGTGCCCATAACAGAGATCATGTTGTCATTGAGGCATCCATCACAGAGGAGAACCAGTCTCTTGGGAACCCATAACAGAGGACAGCTAGACACTGTCTCATCACAGAAGAAAGAAAATTACTGTGGCACGAATTATGGAAAAGGGTCAGTCACTGGGGCATCAACATCAAGGAAGGCTAGTCAAAATGGCACCCATCGCAGAGGATGCCAGTAACTGGGACACCTATTTTAGAGAGGAGTTTGTCACATTGACAACCATTACACGCGTGGGTTAGTCATGGAGATAGCACAATTGAGGAGGCCCAATCACTGTAACTCCTATGGCAAAGGAGGTCCAGTTAGTGGGGCAACATTTAGGAAGGATCGCCATTCTCTGGATTATCTCAGAATAATTATAAGCACAGGGAAACCCATCATAAGCTAAGAGACACAATCACTGGGACAGAAATTACAGAGAAAAGCTAATCATTGGGGCACTCATCACTGAGGAAGATTAGTCACTGATGCAATATTTACAGGAGAGGACCAGTCACCAGGCCACCCATAACAGAAGCGGGTCAATCATTGGAGCAGACACTATAGAGGCTCAGTCACTGGAGGAATCTATCACAAAAGTGAGAATGTCACTGGTACACCTATCACAGTGAAAAAGCTGTCACTGTGGCAAAAGAGAGGAAGCCACTGAGACAGCCATCACAGAGGTGAGACAGTCAGTGGGGCAACTATCACAAAGGAGGGTCAATCATATGACACTGAACATAAAGGAGGGACAATCATTGTTTCACCAATCACAGAGAAGAGCCAGTCACTGGGGCCCTGATGACAGTGGATGCTTAATCACTGGGGCAACCCTTATTGTCATACAAAGTACATTTGAGGGCCAGTCAATGGGACAACTATCATAGAAGAGAATCACTGCCTGCAGAACCCATCAAAAAGGAGTGCCAGACAATGGAATTCACCGGGACACCCATAACTGAGGTGGTCCAGTCACTGTGCACCCATAACAGAGGTGGGCCTGTCACAGAGGACAGAAATACACCTCACAGGTAAGGGCTAGTCACCAGGACACCCACACAGTGGAAAGCTAGTCACTGTGGCACTAGCTACAGGGTAAGGCCAGTTAATGGGGCACCCATTCTGAACTAGGGCCAGTCAATGGAATATACACCTCAGAGGAGGGTAACTACTTTGGCATTCATTACTAAGGCGAACCAGTCACTAGAACAATTTTTGGAAAGAAGAACTTGTTACAGGGAACACAAAATGGAAGAAGACCTGTACTGGGACACTCTTTACATAGAGGACGGTTACCCATTATGGCACAAATTATGGAGAAGGTCTTGTCACAGTGGTAGAAAACACAGAAGAGGCACAGTTACTAGGGTACCCATAGTGAAGGACAGTTGGCCACTGTGACAATGGTAAGCTGAGACGCAATCACTGGGGCAGAAATCACAGAGAAAAGCTAATCATTGGGGCATTCATCACTGAGGAAGATTGGTCACTAGTGCCATACTTACAGGAGAGAATCAGTCACCAGGGAACCCATCACAGAAGTGGGCCAGTCATTAGAACAGCCACTATAGATTATCAGTCACTGGAGGAATCCATCACAAAAGTGAGGATGTCACTGGTACACCTATCACAATGAAGAAGCTGTCACTATGGCACTCAGTACCAATCATATAGGAGACCCATTCAATGCAGCACATATTATAGAGAAGGCTCAGTCACAGGGAAACCCATCACAGTGGAAGGTCAGCCACTGGGATAACCATTAGAGAGGAAACCATGCAACTGGAACACCCATCACAGAGGAAGAATCGTCCTTGGGGGCACCCATCAAAGAGGAGGACTAGTAATTGAGAAACCCATTACAGAGTAGGTTCAGACACAGTGATGCCCATTAGTTGGAGGTCCAATCAAGGGGCTTGTCACAGAGGAGGGGGAGTCACTTGGGTTTCCATCACAGAGAAAACCCAGTAACTGAGGCACCCATCAAAGAAGATACCTAGACATTTGTACACTGTTCAAAGAGAAATCACATTCACTGTGGTACCAGTAAAAGAAGTTGAGTAGTTAATGGGATACCCATCACTGTGGAGGACCAGTCTCCAAGGCACACAAAACAGAGAAGGGCTAGGCACAGTTCCTATAATAGAGGAGAACCAGTAACTATAGCACCCAATATAGTGGAGCACAAATTATGTGGCACCCATCACAGAGGAGGGCCAGTCACTAAGTGTACCCATTACAGGGGAGGATGCATCATTGAGTAAACTATATTGGAGGAAGCCCAGAAACCAGGGCACACATCAAGAAAGAGTGTCAGTCACAAAGGCACACATCCCTAAAAAACATTAGTGACTTGGAGATTCATCAAAATTGAGGGATTTACACTGTGTTAAGCCTTCACAATGGAGGGCCAGTCATTAGGGAATCCCATCATGGAAATGGCTAGTCAGATTGTTACCCATCACAGATGAATGTCTGTCACTGGGACATCAATTACAGAGGTCAGTTAGTCACTGGATTAGCAATCACAGAGGAGGGTCAGTTTTGAGGCACCAAACACGGAGAAAATACAGTCACTGAGGCACACACTACAGAGAAAATCCCGTCACTGGGGTTCTAATCATATAGATGATCCAATAACTGAGGCACCCATTACAGAGGAAAGCAAATCACAAAAAAGGGCCTGTTACAGGGACAGCTATCACAGAAGGGGTCAGTCACTTGGCACACATCACAGAAGGTCTGTCACTGGGACACCCAACACAGAGGAAGTTCAGTCACCTGGAAACCCCTCACAGAGGGGGGCTTATCACTGGGACACCTACACACAGGAGGATCTGTCATGTGACACCAATAAGATAATGAAGTCAGTCACTGGAACACCCATTAGGAAAGAGGGTCAGACTGTAGGATGCCCATCATAGGTGAGGGCCAGTCAATGGAGGAACAATCATACAGGAAAGACAGTAATTGGTACAGCCATCACAAAAGAGGGCTTGTCTTTGGGACACCCATTATTAAGGAGTCTCAGTTATCAGGACACCCATCACAGAGGAGGGACAGTCACTAGGGTCACCATTATGGAGGAGAACCAGTCAGTCACAAATCACTGTAATCACAGTCAATGAGCTTATCAGGGAGGAGGATTAATCACTAAGGAACTATTATTAAAGAGACCCAATCACTGGGGCAGCAATCACAAAATAAATCTATTCAATGAAGAACAGATTAGAGAAGAATTAGTAACAGAGGCATATTCAGATAGGATGCCCAGTGACAGGAGAACACATCACAGAGGAGGGGCAGTCACAGAAACAACCATCACAAGAGCACTAGTCACTGGGACACCCATCACATCGGAATGTCTGTTACTAGGGCTTTCATCAAAAAGGAAGGGCATTACTGGGGCACACATAAAAGAGAAGAGCAAGTCACATGGGTACCAACCACAGAGGAGGGCCAGTCACAGGTACACCCACCCCTCACAGAGGCAGACTAGACACTGGAACAGCCAACGCAAAGAAGGTACAGTCACTGTGGCACCCGTAACAGATAAGGGTCTGTCATTTGGGTACTCATTATTGAGGAGGGGCAGTCATTGGGACAACTTTATTAAGGAGGTCTAGACACTGGGGAAATCATTAAAGTGAAGAGACAGTCACTGGGACACCAATAACAGTGGAGGCTTAGTAACTAGGGCATCAATAATAAAGGAGCCCTAATAATTATGGAGGAAGTTCATTCACAGAGGCAAAAATACAGGGAGAACCAATCACTGGAGCATCAAACACAAAGGAGGGTCTGTCACTGGTGCAGCCATAATAGAGGCAGTCCAGTCACTGGATAACCCATCACAGAAGTAGGCTGTCACTGGTGCCACACATTATGGAGTTGGACCAGTCTCTGGGGCAACTATTAAAGAGAAAAGTCAGTCATTATCACACCCATAACTGAGGGTAGCCAGTCAATGGAGAACCCAGCATTGAGAAGGGCTAACCAATAGGACATCTCTTTGCATGCAGGCTAGTCATGTGGATACATATCACAGAGAACACCCAATGACTGGTGGAGGTGGGTCAGTCACTGAAGCACCCCACACAAAGGAGGTCCTGTCATGAGGACACTGATTAGAAGGAGGGCCAGTCACTGGGATAGTTATCACAAAACAGGACCAGTCACTGTGGTATCTTCAGGGAGGAGATTCAGACAATGGCCACCCAACTCAGAGGAGGGGCATTCCTTGGGCACCCATAATAGAGGAGGGTCTGTCACTGTTACAACAATCACAGAAGAGGACCAATCAGGACGCACTCTCCACAGAGGAGTGATACTCACTAGGGCTTTCATCACAGAGGAATCACAGTCTTTGTAGCCCCAAAATGGACATGTCCAGTTACCTAGACATGCATCAAAGAAGAGAGCTTGACACCTAGGCACCCATCATATATAAAGTTCATTAACTAGGGAATGAATCAGAGAGGAGGTACAATCACTGGAGCACACATTATGGAGGAAGGCCAACTGCCAGGATGCCCATCACAAAGAGGGTCCATCACTAAGGTATCTATTATGGAGAGGACATGTAAGTGGGAAACCCATAACAGAGGAGGGCTGTTACTGGGACAACCATTATGGAGGACAAGTCACCGAGGCAGGAATCACAGAAGAGGTCCATTCATGGTGCTTCCATAATAGAGGAGTGACAGTCACTGGTACACCAATTATGGAGGAGGCACTGTTACTGTGATATCCACCACAAAGGAGGGCTAATTACTAGTGCACCTTTATGGATGAAAGTCAGTCACAGACTCACCAATCACTGAAGAAACCCAATTATTTGGACACCCATAATAGTAGAGGGTTAGTCACTGGGGCTCACATTATATAGGAGAACCTATCACTGGGGCAGTGATCTCTGAGAAAACTAGTCAGTGGAGCACCCATCACTGGGATATTTTTCACAGCAGGGGACCAGTCACTAAAGCACTCAGCAAGAAGAAAATAAACCAAGTGGGCACCCAATATGGAGGACGCACAATCACTGGGGCATCTATGACAGCGACGAATCAGTCATTGGGACCTCAATTACAAAGAAGAAACATCCACTGGGAAACCTATCACAAAGGGAGTGCTAGTCACTGAGACAATGGTGTAGAAGCCCAAGGTATAGGAACAGCCATTATAAAGGAAGAATAGACACTAGGACAAGAAATTTGGAGAAGAGGACACCAATCACAAAGGAGTCCCTGTCAATGGAACAACTATTATGGAGGAGATCCTATCACTGGTATACATATCAGAGATGATGGTACTGGATCAAAAGGATTGTCTGTCACTAGGAGAGCTATAACAGTAGAGGGTCAGTCACTGAGGCAATCACAGAGAAGGACACTCCCTTTTTACTCAGGATAGCGGAGAGCTAGTAAAGGGGCACCCATCACAAGTGGGTCGGTAATGGGGTGAATACTTACCGAAGAACTAGTCACTAGGGCACCATCACAAAGGAAGGCTATCATTATGGCACTGATAACATAGGAGGGCTACTCACTGGAGCATCCATTATGGAGAAAAGTCAGTCACTGGCACCCTCAGTTTAGGGTCAGTCTCTGGGGTATACATCAGTGAGGAGAACCAGTCATGGAACATCCATAACAATGGAGGGCTTGTCACTTGGGTACTCAATGTTGAGGAGGCTCAGTAACTTGGTCACCCACACAGAGTTGGGGTAGTCATTAGGGCACCCATTATGGAGGAGAGATAATCAGTGGGACAAAACTCACTGAGGACGAAGAGTCACAGGGGCACCCACACTGGAGGAAGCCTAGTCACTGAGGAACCCATTATTTTAGAGACCCAGTCAACTGGGCAGTGAACACAGAGGAAAGCTAGTCACTAGAGCAACCACCTTAGAGAAGGATCAGTCACTGGGGAATATTTAACAGAGTAGGGACATTTGCTGTGCCAATTTTCACAGAGGAGGGCCAGTAACTTGGGCACATATTATAGAGGAGAGCCAATCACTGGTACACCCATTACACCCATTACAGAGAAAAAGCATTTATTAGGGCATTCATCACAAGAAAGCCTATTTACTGGGACACAAATAATGTAGGAGGTCCAGTTACTGAATCAGCAAGCATAGAGCATAGGAGTAGGGTCAGTTACTGGGGCATCAATCACAAAGGAGTCCCACTCAATTAAGTACTGAATATAGAGAATGCTCAGTCACTGGGATAGCCACCACAGTGGAGGCCAAGTCACTGGGACATTTTTCATAGAGGAGTACCAGTCACCGGGATACCAAATATAAAGGATGCCAGTCATTGCGACTCCAATTACAGAAGATGCCAGATCAGTAGAGCACATAATATAGAGAAGGCCCAGGGACTTCCATAACAGAGGAGGACAAATCACTTGGGCACCTTTTTGAAGAAGAAACAGTAACTGAGACATTTATCATGGAAGAGTGCTAGTACTGTGGCACTCATCTAAGAATATGACCAGTCATTGCAAACCAATCACAGAAGAAGCTTGACACTAGGCAATTCATTATATAGAAGTCCAAGCATCTGTGACATCTATGACAGAAAAGAGCTAGTTATTGGTGTGCCCATTATGGGTGAGGAGCAGTCACTCTGCACAAATCACAGAGGAGAGCCAGCAAGTGGGTTGCCCATGATGGAGTACAGTCATGAGATACCTATCACAGAGGAGGGAGAGATACAGGGTTACCCATTTTGGAGGAGGGCTAGTCACTGGAACAACCTAAGAGTTGTAGTACTGTCACTGGAGAAACAACCCCCCCAAAGGAAGGCCAGTCACTTGGTCACCCATCACAAATGAGTAGCAGTCACTCAAACAGCCATCACAGAAGAGGACCAGTCAATGTGGCAGCCATCACAGAGCAGGGTTTGTCACTGACATACCCATCACAGAGGAGGGACAATCAATGGGACTCCCATTAAAGATAAGGGTCAGTCACTGGGGCACCTATCACAGAGAAGGCACAGTCATGGGGACACCCATCACAATTGAGGGACAAGTACTGGGACATTTATTTTGAGAGGAGGAGTCACTGGGCCACCCATCACAATGGAGGACTAGATACTGAGGGACCCATCACAGAGAAAAGTCAATCAGTGGAATTTCCATTAGAAGGAGGGCCAAACGCTGTGGCACTAATGACAGAAGAGGAGGACCATTATCTGGGACAACTGTTACAAAGGAGTGCTAGAAATGGAGACACCCATCACAGAGCAAAATTAATAACTGCAGCATCCCTTACAGTTGCAGGTCAATCACTGGGACACCCACCACCGAGGAGGGCCACTCACTAGGCCACCCATCATAGAGGAAGTAGTCACTGGTGCACCCATTTTGAAGTGTGTGGTCACTGTAACCAAAGAGGTGGGCTCGTCACTGGGTTACACATTTTGGGGGTGGCCCAGTAATTGGTATTTCAACTACAGAAGAGAGTCAGGAAATGGAGAACCCAACACAGGAGAAGGTTAATCACATGGGCACATATCACCGACTGGAGTCATCACTGAAACACCATTAAAGGGAATAGCCAGTCACTGGGTAACCTATCACTGAGGAGAACAATTCACTGAGCCACCAATCACAGAGTTGGCCAGTCACTTGACCCATAATACCAGTGGAGAACCAGTCTTTGACACACCCAACAGAGAGGATGCCAGTCACAGGGGTTCACATCAGAGATGAAGCCCAGTAACTGGGGCACCACTGAAAGAAAAGTCATTCACTAGAACATTTGTCAAAGGAGGTCCAGTAAATGAAGCACCAAACTCAAAGGAAGGATAGTCATTGAGATACATATCACAGAAGAGAGCCACTCACAGGGGCCATTTACACAGAAGTGACCCAGTCACTGGGGTATCAAACACATAGGAAAGGCAGTAATTGAGGCATCTATTACAAAGGATGGCCAGTCAATGGGACAACTATCACTGAAGGGGATGACTTACTGAGCAACTCATTACAAATGAGAACCAGTCACTGAGGTACCCATCACAGAAGAGGATTGTTCACTGTAACACTCATAAAAGAGGAAGGCTTTTCACTGGGGCACCTACAACTGAGGTGAGCCAGTAAAATGAACATTCCAAAGAGAGAAGTGTTAATCACTTGTGGGGGACCAGCCCCCACGGAGAGATTAGGGTCCCTGAGCGGTGTGGCAGCGTCGGCGATTGTTCCTGGAGAACAAAGAAACTGGGCTCCTGTCTAGTGCAGGAGCCGATCCTGTCTAATGCAGGAGTCGACACCCTGG
>CAUYQG010215068.1:0-16059 GCA_963574415.1 Tarsius wallacei | reverse complement strand
TCAGCGGTGGTGACGGCCAAGCTCCGTGTGAAGAGCAGACTGCCGACGATGGAATCTGCAGCCCCCGGGGAGAGAGCCAGAGACCTTCTGCGTTCTCCTTTGCAGAGGGTCTCATAGACCAGGCTGCCCCGTCGCCATCTTGCCCCTGAATTCCCGGAAATTAATTTTTATTCAGTGTGCTTTCTATATTGTTAAACTTCTGTTCCAGTCCCTGCATGAAGAAATATCTACCGTTTTTTCCACTCATCTGAAATAATAAAAATATAATCTTTCAAGAGTTTATATATACATTGCTCTGTTTCTAAGGTTTCTATTTGGTTTCACTTATCTCTGTCTATTTTTATGCAATCCTCACAATTTAATTATTATAACTCCATAATACATTTGCTCTAACTCAATTAAAATTTTACTGAACTTATTGATTTTATTGGGATAGAATTAACATATATAGTATTGACTACTATCAATATTTTATATCACCATTTTATGATTTTTTTTTTTTTTGAGTTGGAGTCTCACTCTGTCACCCAGACTGGAGTGCATTGGCCGTCCTGGCTACTGCAGCCTTGACCTCGACCTGCTGGGCTCCAGTGATCCTTCCGCCTCAGCTTTCCAAGTAGCTGGAACTACAGGTGCACGGTACCACACCCAGCTAATTTTTGATTTATTGTAGAGATGTGATCTGGCCAAGTTGCCCAGGCGGGACTCAAACCCTTGGGCTCAGGCAATCCACTCACCTTGGCCTCCCAAAGTGCTGGGATTACAGGCTGAGCCACCGAGCCAGGCCCATTTTATGATATTTTGATGGTTAGAAATAGATATAATTTGAATGTGTATATTGTATTCATGAAATTATGTCATTTGCTATATATCAACAAGTGGTTTATAATTTTTTGTGTCTTAAAAATGGTATTATTTTAAAAATTTATTTCTTTATAATTGTTGCTGGTGGCTGGATAGGAACACAATTTGGGGGGTATATTCTTACATTTGGCAACCTTGCTGAATTTTCTTATGCAACAATCTAACACATGAATTGATTTTTGCCTCTTCCTTCCAGCCTTTTTATTTCCATAATATATGATAAGACTTCTGAATAAATGTGGGCTAGAAATAACATTGGTCATTCTAGCCTGGTTCTTATTTAAAGTGCATCAAGTATTTCAAAATTAAATATTACATTTATTCTATGTCTTTGATAGACCACTTTTTTGTATTAAAAGACTTCATTCTATACCTTATTTACTATCTTTGCCTTAAATGGTTGTTAAATCTTAAGCTTCATAATGTATTACAATCCCATTCAGCAAGAAACTTAGCTATTAATTTGAAATTATATTGCCAACACCTCAGAATACCTGATACATAATAGCTGTTCAGTGAATATATTTTGTTAAATTAATTATTTCAATTTTTTTGTCTATTGAGAAGATGAGATTTATTTTCTTCTGTTAATATGGTGAATTATGTTATGAGATATTCTAACAAAAATATTTCTTACATTTTTAAAATCAAATTTACTTCATGAAGCAATATTATATTAATGATATTCTGATGAATTTTGTCTGCTGAAATTACACATTTTGCATCATAGTTCAAGAGTGAGATGGAACTTTGTGTATGACCCTTATTCAGTTTGATGCAAAATGATTCTAATCTCACAAAATGAGGGGAAATTATTTCCTCTATTTTCAATCTCTAAAAGACATTTTATATGACACAATTATCTTACATGTTTTATTATGACACCAGAAAATTTGTTATATGAATAATTATAATGTTTGTTATATGAAAGATTGTTTAATTCTTAATTATAATTATGTTTTGTAACGATCTTAGGAGTAGTCAGGTTTTACATTTCTTCTTGTGTCAGTTTGGTAAGATAATTGCCTCTTTGGCATTAATTTTTCAGATTTATGACTATCAAGTCATCTTCTGCTCTTATTTTTTAAATGTAACTGCTATATATATTTATGACTTATTTAAAAATTTCTAGTGTTTTTTTTCTTAGTTATTTTGTGGATCCTGATTATTTTTAATTATGAAAACTTTTAACATAATTCCTAATCCTTTGACAGAAATGTTTGCTGTATCTTGTTCTCTGAGGAAAAGAAAAAAAAATATAAGTAAAACTATGTTAAGTTGAACTACAGTCGTTGTGTGTTTGTGTTTCCGTGTGCGGTAAAATAGGATCCTCTTCCAAAAGCATGGCTTTGTATCACTTCCTTATTTTAAAGGAGGCTTGCTCATCCTGAAAAAAATAAACAAGGGCCCCTTGCCAGAAAGTGAGATGAATTCCTAGACAGTTTGAAGTTGTTGATAACACTTGCGTATGTTGCTCTCAGGAGCTCACTAGCAAAGAAAGCCACAGTTGAATTCTTGAGCATAAGTAGCTTGTTTACCACATATTGAATGCTTCTCGCATGGTCATTTAAAGTTAAAGGATGTTTGCCTGCCCCATCCACCCATGTGAAGATAATCAAGGTTTGATACCTTTGGATCTTCAAGTTGGTAATAAAGCTGAGTTATTTATCAGGATGTTTTGGCATTAATTTTACCTGAAAATAGCATGGAATCTAATGGGCTTTGGTAAAGAACCACTTTATATTCTGCCCCACACTTCCCTTCCTTCCAGTACAGTTTCACAGCCAGGACCCTGATTCAATTCTCAGACCTCTGATGGTGCCTATAAACATGGTCTTGTTTATTCATTCAACACATATCCATTGATTACCTCCTCTGTGTAGTTACTGAGCTTGTTTCTGTGAATACAAAATGGAGTATAGAAAAGTCCTCCTTCTAGATACTTAAAGTCTACTTGGCAAAATTGTCTTAGGATTTCTGTGTTTTAATCCAAGTGAATCGGCTAAATGAGGATTTTGGCCATAAAATATTTTGATGATAACCCTGTGATGTCTTCTCATCTCCAATAAAGGCATAATTTAAAATCAATACTATTCTAAACCCTCTTCTGTCTCTTCCTAACCTTGTTATATGACTCTTCTTAGAAAACAGGGTGTTTCCTCTTAGCAGTGACTTAGTATTAGTTATTACTGTTTTGGTGTTTTCTTAATAAATTCTCAAAGTATTTTCACATTAATTCTGTGTAATAAAAAGCCTGACCCATTCACTTAACAAACACTTACATGCCCACTAAGTGCTACCCACTTGTCAGATAATGGGTACACATTGGTATCCAAGAAAATAAGCACAATCTGTGTCATCACAGACAGATATTGTAAAAGGCGGCTATTGTCAATTAATTACAATTAGACTCAATGTTACAAGGCATGGTGCAATGAGAATGACTAAGCAAAAACACTAAAAAAATCTGGTGACAGAGAATTTTTTTCTGAGGAAATGGCAGTTCAACTGAAATCCAATGAGAAAGAATTACCTGGGTATAGTGGATACTGTTGTGTAAGCACAGGGAGAAATCCCTGTGAATTTTTTTCAGATAGGAAATTAAAACATTCAACAAAAGAAAACTAAAATTTTCAATTCATTTTTTCTCTTTTTAATAAACTCCTTTTAGAGCAGTTTTAAGTTCACAACAAAATTGCACACAAATCCAATTCAGTTTTTGATCTAATTTCAAATGTGAATTTTAAGGCATGGTGTGGAAGTGAAATCATCATAAAGTGGACTTGATGTTCTTTGATTATTAAAAACCCATTGGGTATTTTTTTTAACACAAAGTTTGGAAATAATTATAGACTCAGATAAATTTAGGTAGAGTACTATAGGACATACCAAAAAACATGGATTTTATTCTCCATGCAGTGAACTAATTGAGAGCTTGGAAAAGTAGAAAAATGGGAAAAGTCAGACATACCAGCAATTAATTTGGTGGCTATATAGCTAAAGACAGGCATGACTCTGCTATCATCAAATCCCAATGACTTATCACAATAAACACATACTTCTTCCTGAGGCCATATACAGGAGAACTCTGGAGATAGCAGTTATTCAGGAAACAAAAGGAGCCACTGAACTAGAAGTTCATTTCCATGTGTACTCCAGGATTATCTTAGCAGAGGGAGAGCAGAGCAAAACCTGCATACTGTTACTTCAAGTTTCCACTTGGACATGATATGTCACATCTGACCATGATGGTCAAAGCATATAATAAAAACACACCTGATTTCAGAGACAAGGACCTATGGTCATACTCCATGCCCAGAAGAAGGATGAGATTTGTGAATACCCATGATGACTATGAAAGTGAACATTAATGTACACTCTCCACAGAAAATAGAGGAATCTATGAATCTGTTTATTAAGCAGTCACAATTATGCTGATTAATTAAAGTAATAATATATACTGGGCCTGTTTGTGGGTATATCACTATAGAATACTACATGAAAAAATATGTATGTATATCCATATATGTGTGTATTTATATAAACATATTTTTATATAATTATATGTATAGCAATCAGATATTGCTTATGTTTTTTCTTTTTTTAGATTGGAAATATAGTCTATTTAGAAAGAAAATTAGAGAGGAGATTCACCTCCCCAAGGTAGGGGAGAGAGCCAAAGCTAGGAAACATGGTGGCCAGAGCTCAAGGAGTCACATGGCCAGACCATAGCTTAGCAAAGCAGTGGTCAGATATTGCTTATTTTCTAGCTGACTAAGGAAGAAGAGTAGAATGAGATTTATTCACAAATATGTTATAATTCTAATTCTAATGGGACTATTTATTATGGGCAGTAGTTTTCTGCCTGTGGAAATTATTTGCTCAAACACATTAGGCATTTACTACCTTTGTCTCCAAGATGAAAGTCACTGTCCTGTAATATGGCTCAACTGAGGCTTATTTTACTATTTTATCAGACAAGGGAATGGGGTGATATTTATAATAGTCAAAATAAAATCTGGCTCAATTATGGCACTGCTACCCCATTACTCTGTGGAAATTCTCACTGAGTCTATCCCTTAAACACTTGAGTGTTGAGAGGATTGCAACCTACCCAAAACAATACTCTTACTCAATGACATGGAAAAAGTACTAAAAAAATTGTCATCAGGTAGTTTATACACATTTATCTCATTTACTTCTTATTATGGGGATGTGAAGACATTATTATCAGTAATAAGTGGAAACCAAATTGGAACACATCTGACTATAAAGCCAAGCTTTTAAGCACTATATCACTGATTCCTTTTTTTTCTGAAGAGAGATTGATTATTAGGTAAGTACCTTAATAGATCAGTATAATCAGTTTCTGATGTAAAAAAAAATACATTTTTTATTCCCCCTTCCAAAAGATTTTCTAGATGCTTAAAACCTTCACAGTTTAAGAATAAATAAGATGTGGCTCCTTGGAAGATTTAGATAATGATTTTGGTTTAGCAAACACGTAGTGTGACTTTTGACGTGTGTGTGTGGTGTATGTGTCAATTTTTGTCTAGTGGTTTAATATGAAGTCATATTAATAACTTTTCTAGAGATATTCATTCAAGAAAAAGATAAAACTTATAAAAGGCAAGTTTTTTTCTGAATAAAAGAGATCACAAATGAAGGAATTCAGCCTGCAGTGTCCTGATACCATATACCCCAACTTTGCTGTGACTTCAAAAGAAGAATTCATTGTATCTTTCTTTAATCGCAAATATATGTGTGTGTGTGTGTGTGTGTGTGTGTGTGTGTGTGTGTGTGTACCAAGAGAAAGTGTTTCATCGACCAAGATGCATTTGCAATGAATTAGAGAAAGTTAACACCACCTATGGCTAAATAAAATATGGACTTACAATAGTTTTCTGACCCATATCCCTCAAAATGTCAATATGGTATTAGTAGACAGCAGGCACGCAGCCTGGATATAGTAGGGCAACTACTCAGTTTTTACACCGTTTGATTCTGCTTCAGCAATGGGGTCTAGATCATACATGTGCCCAGAATGAGAAACATTGAGTTACAAACAGTAATGTACTTGACTTTTTTTGTTTGAGGAGGGAACTTTTTCTGTTATTGTAGAAATGCACCTTGGTCAGTTTCTTAGTTGTCTGGTAATCACAGAAGTTCTTTACCTCGGAATCCTGTAGTAGCAACAGTATGGACGTTGAAATTAATATTCCTAAAATCAAGTTACATCTTTCAAGCTAATTCTCAGGGAAAAAAATGTCTGAGCCCCACTTTTTAAAATAAGTAAGATGAGAAGAATAGTTGCTATCTACCTCCCAAAATGTCCATGAGAACTAAACATATATGTAATGATTGTAAAAAGTAGTCAATGACTAGAAACTATGCTATTATTCTTATTTAAGGCTCATGTTACATGAATAACTGTGGCACACTCACAAGTGAAGAAAATTGAAACAAAACATTGCTTATTGAGACATTTCTAGAAGAAAAGAGAAAATAGGAATGTAACATAAAAAGAGATGTCTCACTCAGCAGACAGAGTATGCCTGAGAGTCTACTGTGAACCACAGTTTTGCTAAAGGAGACACCTCCAAAGTACTGATGCCAGAGACCTCACCTGTGAGCAAATCAAAGCAGAACTGTCTTCCTAACATGAATGATGAGCCTGCTAGTAATTCCGTAGAAAGTACCAGCACATTATTACTTTTAGAAGTAAAGTTAAATGATGCCAAATTGTAGATTGCTTCTTTTTGATATGAATCAACTTTGAGAATTTAAATTCCATATATATCCTAGCTTAGCATGTTAAAGTTCTTATATTCCCTTCAACAACCGACTTTTCAAATTGTTATAGGAACTGATTTTAGAGGTGTCAGAAAACAAAGAAAGCATGCATTTAAGAATTCATAGGGAGTGAAGTCACGGATTCTGTAACCCAGCTTTCTTATTTTAAGAAGTTCCTTTTTTAATATTTGGTGTGCTCTCTTTGACCACACATACTCAGACAGAAACTATATTATGATGTAGTCTTTGGCATTTGTATTTTATTATGCAATAAATTATTATTTAGTCATATATATTTATATACATGTATCCCTATATATAAGTGCCATTCAAGATTTAAACATTAGGCATTGCCTCATGAAAATTATGCAGTTCATATGCTGTAAGTAAATAACATTCAGTCAATAAAAGTATGTGAATGGTAAGTATTGAAAAAAGGAGAAATGTTTCAAACTGAGTGAAAGTAAATCTTAGATTTGAAAGGATAGGTATGTATCACGAAAACTATTCCAGGCAGTTGGAATCATGCAGAAGAAACATTCAAAACAAGTAAAAGTAATAGTGTTCAAAAATAAAATGGAAGAAGTAAATATTTACTGTGTATTGTGTTTTGCATATTTTGTTTTATTTTAGCCTCAGGGACATTCAGATAGGTAGACATTATCTTCCTTTTACAGTAGGAAAAAAGAAGGCTTCGATACTTTCTAAACATCACACTTTTAGTCTGTTATAATAAAATTCATCATTAGAGTACAGATATTTTATTCTAAAGTTAATGGTTTTCATTTATCTGTTTTCTATCCAAACGCATAGTTCTCATTCCTATGAAAGTCAACGTTTTAAAAACTCAGCTTTATTGATATATAACTTATATAGCAAACTGTGTCCATTTAGCTCGTACAACTAAATAATTTTTCACAGATGTATATACTCATGAAGCCACTGCTGCAATTAAGATATAGATTTTCCTCACCCCTAAAAGATCGTACATCTCCATATGCACTTTGCATTACCCCCTTTGATCATCAGAGACAGAAAACCACTGATTAGCTGTCTGACACTGTATGTTAGTGTACATTTTGCAGAATTTTATAGAAATGGAATTAGGCAGTATTCTATTTGGTATGGCTTCTTTTGCTCAACGTGTTGATTTTGAGGTGCATCCATGTTGTTGAACCATTTTTGCCGCACAATAGTATCGCATTCTATGCATATACCATATGTTGTTTAATCTGATCAACTTGTAAAAATTTTGATTGTTTCTCATGTTTGGCTATTATGAAAAATGCTGCTAACATTTATGTAAAATCTTTATGATGACATATGCTTTTATTTTTCTGGAGTAAAAAAATAACTAGGAGTTAAATGGCTTTTTAAAAAAAATTTTAACTTCAGGGGGTACATATGCAGGTTTGTTACATGGGTAGATCACATAGTGTTGGATTAGGGCTTCTATTGACCTATCACCCAAATAGTGGGCATGGTACCCAATAGATAGCATTTTTACCCTTGCCCTCATTCCCTTCTCCCCATTTTAGGACCCTCCAGTATCTGTTGTTCCCAACTTTATGTTCATGTATACCCAGTTGCAAAGGAGAACATGCAGTATTTGGTTTTCTGTTTCTACATTAATTTGCTTAGAATAATGACTCCTAGTCAGTTGTTGTTAATGTCATATATGTTTAACTTTTAGAAAAACTTCCAAAGTACTGAAAAGCAATTGCATCATTTTACACTCCCTCCAGAAGTGTATAAGAGTTCCTTTTGCTACACATTCAGGTTAGCCTTTGGATCATCGGTTTTTAAATTAACAGCCAACTCAATAATTGTAGAGAAGTATCTCATAGTGGTTTTAATTTGCATACTTTAATAACTAATGAATAATGTTGAGAGTCTTTTCATTTGCTTATACCTCATTGTTATATCTTCTTTGTGAAGTGCCAAATCAAGTATTTTACATATTTTTTTCAAAATTGAGTTGATTGTCTTCATTTGTCAGAGTTATTTATATACTGTGGATATACATACATCTTTTGATGGATTTTGTCTTGTGAACAATTTTACCCAGGTCTGTTTTTTGACAGCTAGTTGTTCTCTTTTCTTAAGATTCTCTTCATGAGAGCAAAATATTTTAATTTTGAAATGTTAGTTATTACTTTTTATGACTAATGTATTTCATATTACATCTAGGAAACTCCTGTCTAATGCAATGTTTTGCTGGATGATTAATTAATTGTACTTTTAAATTTATATTTCTGATCTATTGTGAGTTCACTTTTGTATTATGATTGATAATAGGCTTCCTCCTCCTCCTCCTCTATCTTCTTCTAACATACAGATAAGTAGTTGTTCCCGAGCTATTTGTTAAAAAGGTTTTCCTTTCTTCAGTGGATTATCTTAGTACGTTTGTCAAAACTTGGTTAACCAGCCGGGCTCAGTGGCTCAGCCTGTAATCCCGTGCTTTGGGAGGTTGAGCTGAGCGAATTGCCTGAGCCCGCGGGTTTGAGACCCGCCTGGGCAACTTGGCGAGACCTCATCTCTACAATAAATCAAAAATCAGCCGGGTGTGGTAGCCCGCGCCTGTAATTCTGGCTACTGGGAAGGCTGAGGCAGAAGGATCGCGGAGCCCAGCAGGTCGTGGCTGCGGTGGCCGGGAGCAGCCACTGCACTCCAGGCTGGGCGAAAGAGTGATACTCCCACTCAGAAAAAAAAAAAAAAAAAAACTTGATTAACCATTTAGGTGCAACTCTATTTCTAGATTCTTTACCCTTATGCCACATTGTCTTGACTATGGAAGCCTTAGAGTTAATCTTGGAAATGAGAGAGATAAATCCTCCAAATGTGTACTTCTTTGTAAAAACTGCCTTTGGCTAGTCTAGATTTTGGGGGATTAGCAATTTCTCATATTTTGGAGTCAACTTATTAATTATAAAAATACTATTAGAATTTGATTAAGATTACACTGATCTACAGAAGAATGTGAAGAACATTAACATCTTTATAATACTGTGTTTTTTGAGATATGCACACACTTTTCTACAGGTATTATTACATTTTCTCAGCAGTATTTTAAAGTTTTTTGAGTGGTGGAGTCTTTATTACGAAGCATGTTATGTTTTGGTAAATGAAATTTTAGTTTAAATACACTATTTAATTGTTTACTGCCTGTATAGTGACACTTATATCACACCGCAGTGCAACCAACTGTGACCTGCCTTGAGGATAAAGCAGAACAAATGAGAAACTTGCTATTTCTAAATCCTGACATCCTTTCAAAGTAGCCTACTTTTGTTCTCTCTGTAGAGCACTCACTTTTTCTTTATGGTTAAAAGCTTATCTGTGGGGAAATCAAATTACCTCTTAGTAGCGCTCTACCATGCCGGTAACAAAGTTCTTGCAATGATAGTTTTTTAAAAATTATTATTATCAATAAATAAAAAAATATTTGAATAGTATCTGAAAAATATATTTAATTTGGTTCCATGAATAACATAATTACCTATTCACTTTTAAAAAGCAAACAAAGTTTATCATGACTTAATGGTTAAATCAAAGACATATAAAAAGAAAATGGATAAAGCATAAAAATAAAAATTTAGGGAACTGGGTGGGAGACTGGAAAGGCCTTCTCCATTGGTAGATACCTAGAGAAAGAGAAGAGCTGCCCCTGCAGGAAAGACATGATATCCAAACTGGCCCCTCCTTTTCCTGAACTTTCCTAGGGAAAACTAAAAATTGCTTGGGAAGCTATGAAACCTTTTCACTCAAGAGTACAGGAGAAGTCCCATTGTGGCTAGAAAGAAAAATACTATATTCTCTGGGGGAAAGGAGGGAATCATCCTAGACCAAAAAGTCTAAGAAGTCTCCTATCCTTGGAAGAAAGGCTGAAATCATTGCTGCAGGCATTTCAGCAAATATAAAAGGCCAAGTCTGGCAGCTAGAGGAAGGAAAAAAGCCTCGCTTGGGAAACCCAGGAAATCAAGGTATGCCTATAACTGAGGCTAGGCTAGATGTTCTGCTCCTAACACCTGGATAATGAGTGTGAAATCACAGTCTATTGCAGGGAAAGGGCAAGAGGATGGATGAACAACTCTTTGAGGAGAAATTGTACAGGGAAGACCAAAAGCCCAGGAGGCAGATAACTCCCCTACCACACCCCTTTCAATCTCCACCCTTTCTCTAAGTACAAAGTTATGATGGAGAAAGTGGAAGCCGGGAGTGTACTGATGATAACTGCAGTAGTTACCTGCTGCTACAAAACCAATTGTCCCCAAACTAGTGACTTTTAAACAATACACATTTATTATTGCACAGATTCTGTAAATCAGGAATTCAGAAATAGCTTGACTTAGTAGTTTTAGTTCAGAGTCTCCTAAAGTTATAATCAAATGTTTTCTGTGGGTATAGACTCCTAAACCTTGGACTAAGACTGGGGACTGTGATTCCAAGATGGATCACTTACATTGCTGTTGGCCAGAAGCCTCTGTTCCTCATCTTTCTGACTAGGTAAAATAATCCCAAAGAATCTACAGAAAGCTACTAGAACTATTAGGCTAGCTCTTTTGCAGAATATGCTAAATATTTTTGAAAAACAGATATTTTTCTATGTCCTGTCAACAAAAAATTGGAAATTAAAACAAAAACAGTACTATTTACGATGAAACCTTTAGGTATAAACCTTTATGTTTATTTAATATATGTGTAAGAGCTAAATGCTGAAATATTTAACATTCTTAAACCAAATATAGCAGAACAAGAAGCCCTAAACACATGGAGGGATATAGCATGTGAATGGATAGAAAGACCCAATATGGTTATGGTAGCCATTGTCCCCAAACTAGACAACCCCTATCCAAAAACCAGCAATTTTTTTCTCTTTTGACATCAGCAGGTTGATTATGAATATTCTATGGAAAAGTAAAAGAAATGGAATAGTCAAAACAATTTGACAAAGAAGAACAAAGCTGGAGATCTCATACTACCTGATTCCAAAACCTATAAGGCACAGTAAACTAGTTAATATCGTGCTGGCAAAAGGTTAAATACCTAGATTAACCAAGGTACAATAAAGTCTTCAGAAATAAACACACACATTAATAGTCTATTCATTTTGGACAAAGCTACAAGGAAAGTATAAGGATAAATAATTTTTTTCAAATTGATTCTGGAACAATTAATGACCCAAATGCAAAAAAATAACCCTCAACCCAAACTTCATACCTCAAAGACCTAAGCTTAAACCCTAAAATACAGAATTACTAGAAGTAACTATTGATGAAAAATCTTTTTTATCTTGTGGTAGACAAAAATAACTTAGACACAATACAAAAAGCATGGCCCATAAAAAATATCTTCATAAATATGACTTCATCAAAATTAAAAACTTTTCTTTAAATGGCATTATTGAGAAAATAAAAAGAAACTCCACAAATTGGGACAAAACATTTGTGAAACAAATATTAAATAAGATACTTGTTTCCAGAATATATTAAGAAATTTAAAAATCAGTCATAAGAAAGAAGCAACCCAATAAAAGACTGGATATGTTTTTGAACATACAGTTCACAAATGAAGATACCCTAGCACAAATGAACACAAGAAAAAGTGCCCTACATTATTAGTCATTAGAAAAATCAAATTAAAACTACAATGTGACACGATACATCTCAACTAGAAGAAATTTAAAAATTATGATTAAATCAAAAGCTGTTAAAGATGCAAAGTAAATGGTACGCTTACATACTGCTAGTGGTGATGTAAAATGCTGTGGCCTGTTGCAAAACAGTTTAGAAGTTTCCTGAAAAGATAAATATATGCCTATCATACTGCCCAGAAATTTTACTTTTAGATTGTTATCCAACATAAATAAAAAATGATGCTTACTCATGCACATACACACATATTGTATATAAATGTTTGTAGAGGCTTTATTTAGTTTATAGAGGCCAACCTGACAACCCAAATGTCCTTCAATGGATGAAGGAATAAACAACTGACATACATTCATTTAATAGAATACTCTTTGGCAATAGGAATGAATGAACTATGCAAAGACACTGTGTAATGGCATATATCATATGTGTATCATATGTATCAAATTTACAAAGAGGTACAAGGAAAATTTGAGGGTTTGGTGGAACTGTTGTATATCTTGATTGGTAACATCACATCTGTATATGTTTGTGCACTAAAATGGGTGAATTTTAGTTTATTAAATTATATCCCAGTAACCCAACTTAGAAGAAAACAACACCACCAAAAAAAAAAAAAAAAAACAAAACAAAAAAAACAAATGGAGTGAACTGGAGAAGAATGCACATTTCAAGTATGTCAATACTCAGCATGACACTAGAGGTTATAAGTAAGTAGTCAGATGCTTGAATTTATGTAGTGTAGAACCAATGCAGTGATATAGGTGTGATGTATTGACAATTCAAATGCTACAAGCACTGTTGTCATTAGAAATTTAATTTTCTGAAGTAATGAACAATTCTTTGTAAGCTTTAAAAAATAAGTATATGATATCCACATGTTATATAGCAGTTACATTTCCTGAAAGCTCATTCTATATTATAACCATACAACAATGTTCAGTGTTAATATAAAAATATAATTAAATTTTAGGCTTGAAAAAAAAGTGTATTCTATGGTGACTTAGAACAGAGAGTCTGAAGCTTGATTTCTTGGGTTCAAATCCTGGCTCTGCTACTTCCCATCTCTGTGATATTGGAAACATTATTTAAATCTCTTCCTGCCTCAGTTTTCTCATCCACAAAATAAAAATAGTAGAAATTTAACTGAATGTGATGAGGGTGAAATGGTTCACCATGTTTAAAATACTTAGAATAATGCCTTGCCCTTAACAGGTGCTAGAACAGAATTATCTGAGAAGTCTGGGTCTATGTTCAAACCTACATGTGTTTTTTTAGGTCTGATTACAGACAATTACAGAGACTCTACCTGATGAGTCTTACTGGGAAAGCTGCCCTCCTCATGCCAGACTCAGGGCACAGGCAGTGAATGCACTGCAGTCTCTGAAGGGAGCTGCAATCAAGGCCTCAGGCCTGGGCAACCATTCTCTTACACATGCTGTCCCAGTGCCTTCATTCCTAAATCTCTTTATCCGAGGTCTTGGTAGAGATGGCTTTCAGGCATCTCTGGACAGACATCCTATATGAAGAAGGAAGGGGAAATCTAGAAGAGAATTCGTCCCACTCTGGTCCAGTACCCACTTCAGGGTCCATCAAAACACCAGAGCCCTTTGTTCTGGGTAACCTTAGTAGCATGTTGGTCTCCACGTCTCTGCTGCTCTGCCTGACCCTTGACCTGTGTCCTTGACTGACAGAAAATGAAAGAGGGGGAGTCTGTGCTTTCTTGGGTTTTAGACTCTTGCTTACATGATTGCAGAAAGGAAGACTTTACACTTTCATTTTGTGCTTGTTCTTTTTAGTCTTCCATTCAACATCAGCTCTCTCCCAGCTCACCTGAGTTCCCAGCGTTCTCTTGCTTATCATTATAATAATTATGGATATTACCATATAAAATTGTAAACATTTGTTGTTGTTGTTAATGGGTATATCTGGCTACATTTTTAATGTCCTGCAAAATACTGAAAATAGCTTGACTGTACTGGAGACCCCATGCAGTGCAGTACATAAGCACTGTGGCCTATACCCATTATTGTTAGGAACTTGCTAGAATCATGGTAAATATGAAAAACATTTTGATCTAGCTTGTAAAATGTCCCTAGGGGAGCAGCATCCACCCCCCTACAAACTCTACTCAGAAGAGTCTCTGATTCTTGCTGGTTCCTTCAGGAAACAAGAGAAAGGAGCACCATGAGTGATAGACCACACCCCACGAGTTGACTAACCTATTGTCCAGATCTCCAAGTCTGTACATTGCTGGTACCTATTATTATGATAAATGGCAATTATTTTTTTACAGTGGCATCATAATGACCTCTCTTTTCTCTTGCAATTTTACAAATGCTGTCTTTTTTTTAACATATTTTTAATTTTAAAATTGTGGGGTACAGTTAAGGGTTAGGTATACAAATATGCATTGTTCAGGCACCCTTGTTCATAAGGGGTGTCTCCCCATCCCCAGACAGATATTGACTACCATTAATCCCACCTCCCTTACCCTCCATAACCCCCTCATAGTTTCCCACCACTGTCAATCCTTTTCTTATAGTATTATGGTAGATGTTCAAGGTCCACTTATGAGTGAGAACATGTGATACTCAGATCTTTGTTTCTGTGAGAGATCACTCCGTATTATAAACTCTAGTTCCATCCAGGTTGCTGCGAAATTCATGATTTTGTTCTTTTTTATGGCTGCATAGTATTCCATTGTGTATATGTACCACATTTTTTTAATCAAGTTCTCCTTTGATGGACAGCATGGATGGTTCCAGGTTCTTGCTATTGTGAACAATGCTGTGATAAACATATGTGTCCAGGTATCTTTTTTATAGAGTGATTTGAGTTTTTCAGGGTATAGTCCCAGTAGGGTGATTGCGGGGTCATATGGGAGGTTGGTATTTAGAGCTTTTAGAAATCGCCACACTGTTTTCCACAGAGGTTGCACTAGTTTACACTCCCACCAAGAGTGTAGAAGTGTTCCCTTTTCACCACATCCTCTCCAGCATCTGTTATGTTTTGAGTTATTGACAACGACCATTCTGACGGGAGTTAGGTGGTATCTCAGGGTAGTTTTAATTTGCATCTCCTTGATAATTATTGAGGTTGAACATTTCTTCATGTGTCTGTTGGCCACGCATATGTCTTCTTTTAAGAAGTGTCTGTTCATATCTTTTGCCCACTTTGTAATGGGGTTGTTTGTTTTTTTTCTATTTAGCACATTTGAGTCCCTTGTAGATCCAAGATGTTAGGCATTTGTCAGACATGGAGTTGGCAAATACTTTTTCCCAGTCTGTAGGCTGTCTCCCTGCTCTCTTGATGGTTTCTATGGCTTTGCAAAAGCTTGTCAGTTTAGTGAGGTCCCACTTGTCTATCATATCTCTTATGGCCCATATGTTTCAGGTTTTCCTCAGGAATTGGATGCCAGTTCCAACTTCCATAACGGAGTGTCCTGCATTTTCTAAAGTTCTTATGGTTTGAGGTTTTACATTTAGGTCTCTGATCCATTTAGAGTTAATTTTTGTGTATGGGGATAGATAGGTGTCTTGTTTGAATCTTCTGCATGTAGTCAGCCAGTTTTCCCAGCACCATTTACTGAATAGGTTCTCCTCTCCCCAGTGGTAGGTGGTGGAGGCTTTGTCGAAGATGAGTTGGTTGAGAAATTGAGGCTTTGCTTCTGGAATCTCAATTCTATTCTGTTGATCTATATGCCTGTTCCTGTACCGATACCAAGCTGTTTTGATTATTGTAGCTTTAT
>CAUYQG010215066.1:0-15382 GCA_963574415.1 Tarsius wallacei | reverse complement strand
GTTGTGGTGGGTGGGCGGGGGGTGGCCTGTGGGGGCAGCTGGTATGGGCCATTTGGTGGGGTTTAATGGGGGGGGGGTGTTGGTGGAAGGAGGGTGGCAGGGGAGGGTGGGGTCCCAGAAAAAGGAGAAAGAAAGGAGAAGGGCATGGGGGTTGGGGAAGATGAGAGGAGGCAGGTGGGAGAGGAGAGAGGCAGGAGGTGAGCCCGGGAGGATGAGTCGGGAGAAAGGGGATTGTGGGGCACGTAGGGAGAAGAGGAAGCCAAAAAAATGGGGAAGGAGAAGTCACTCCAAATGCAAAGATCCCACAGCAATGCCTGAGGTTACCCCACCTCTGCCCCCTTTCCCAGGTTCTTTTCCATCTCTGGGCTGTACAGGGGACTCACCAGTGCAGGGGGCATCTGGTGGGTCAGAACTGGCCCGGTAGAAGCCCTCGAGGCAGGGGCAAACAGGGGCTGCAGGGCTGGGGGCATGGCTGCGGGCAGGGCAGGGTAAACAGGGGGCATTCCCAGTCGAGCCCTTATACAGTCCCCTGGGGCAGGCTAAGGAGGCAGAGAGGAGGGGGGGTGTCATACACATTCTGTCCACCATGCTGAGCTCCCAACACATCTGCACACAGGTGTCCTCCCAGCCTTCTCCTCCCCAGAGCTGGTTCTTCTTTCCTTGGGAGACCTAATCCCTGTCCTCTCTTCCCTCAGGCAGAGAACTTTCTTCCACCAATTGCTGGAGAGAGCTGCATTTCCAAGAATGGAGGGCCTGAGGTACAGTGGGGGTTACAGGCAGGCCCAGCACCAGATGTAGGTGCTTCCAGCTTGTTGCATAAACTCCCTCTGCAAAGGCCTGCTGCAGGCCTTCTCCTTAGCTGGCACCCACTGCCTTCAACCTGCATCCCGGTCACCTGGCCCTGCGACAGATCCTCTTGACTGAAAGGCAAATGGGGACAAAGGACCCTTCCCAAGGCAACCCAAAAGTCTCTATCACTTTTGGTCTCTATCACTTTTGAGGTCTGGAGCCATAGGCACTTCAGCAATTGCTGTGAAAGACTCCAGGGGGTTCCAGAAATTTCAGATGAGTGGGCAACAGCAAGCTTGTGCCTTAGGAACTAAAACTGGATAAAAGAGAGGCCCTTTCCTGTGATGGCTTATTCCATAGCTTTTGCAGACCAAATGAAGTTTGGGTATTAGGGAGAAAAGCCTAAAGGTCAGGGGTAGGAGGGAGGGCTTGGGCAAGTGCAAGCGCGGGTGGGCTCTCACCTTGGCAGGCCTTGTCCCCTCGTGCGGGCTGGTGTCCAGGCTGACAGCGGCAGCCCCCGACGGATACCATCCACTTGCCCTCCCCGTTGCAGTGCAGCCTGGGGGGGCTGCCCCCTGCCTGGCCCCCAGCTCCATCCTCCTCTGGCTCTGCATGAGCCACGCAGGTGCCCACAGCTGCCACCAGGGAGGCTCCCCCAGCCCCACTGGCCTGTGTCTCCGGAAAGGAGGCAAAGGCTCGGAGCACAGCGGGGCAGGTATAGGAGAAGATCCTCACGGCTACGAGGGCCAGACAGGCCCCCGTGTCCTGGAAGGCCACGTAGAAGCCACGCTGGGTGAGAGGCCCGAAGCTCCGCTCTTTGACGTTCAGCTGCAACCCAGCTCGCTGCCCAGCCCTGTGGGTTCCCACAGCCCATGCTGTAACCGCAGTGGTGGAGGGGGAGGAGGCAGAGGAGGAGGAGGAGAAGGAGGAGGAGGAGGGGAAGCTTTCATCTGCTGCAATTGTGTCCACCTTGGTCCAGCGTTTGAGGTGCCAGGTAGAAATGCTGTCAGGGCTATCGGGCTCCTCAGCCTGGCGGTAGTAAAGGGTGAAGGTCTCCCGGCAGGTGCCCCCGCTCACGCCCAGGCTGGAGCATGCCCGTACTGAGAAGTGAAGTCGGATGTGTGCCCTCTGGGCCCCTCGTCGCTCCACAAAGTGTGTCTGCAGCCAGTTGTCCTGTCCCGTGCCTAGAGGGGCCCCTGCCACGTGGCATGCCTCAAAGGTCCGAGTCAGGCGTCGCTGGTCGTCCAGAACACTCACCTCATCCCACTGCAGGGAAGAGCCAGAGAAGCATTAGGGGCTCAGGGCTAGGGAAGGGGCTGGGGATAGGGGGTACAGGGAGGGGGACATATCTCTCTCATTGAGATTTAAGATTAATGACAAGCAAAGCAGGGAGAGGATACCCCGAAATCCTGCCCCTCAGGAAGAAAGGAGTCTTAGCCCACAATCTATTTTTTTTTTTTCGTCAGAGTCTCACTCTGTCACCCAGGCTGGAGTGCAGTGGTACACTTATGGCCACTGCAGCCTCAACCTGCTGGGCTTGGGCAATCCTTCTGCCTCAGTCTTCCAAGTAGCTGGATCTACAGGCATGTGCCACCATGCCCGAATAATTTTTTTTAATTTATTGTAGAGATGAGGTATCACCAAGTTGTCCAGGCTGGTCTCAAACCCCTGGACTCAGGCAATCATCATGCCTCAGGCTCCCAAAGTGCTAGGATTAAAGGCATGAACCACTGTGCCCAGCCATTATCCTACAATCTTTACCCAGGATTTCCTTCCTGAACTATGCTGCAGGGAACAGGGAGGGGCAGAGACAAGGATTCAGATTCAGAATCAAAGAGTGGAACTCACCCCCCCTGGCGGGTAAGTGAGCCAGCCAATCTCAGATGTCTCTCCAGTGGTGTCCAGCAATACCTCTGTCCAGAGATAAGAGGGGCACACAGTGGTCAAGTCTTCAGTCAGGACTGCTAGCCTCCACTCCATTCCCATGGGGAAGAGAATAAGTTCCCTCTCTGTCTCTGGTCCCTTTACATTGTAGCAGGGCAACGACTGTCTATCAGAATCCTTTCTCTGACAAACTTGATATAGGCCTGGTTTATCCTCCCCATGTCTTTCCCTCTCTTGATGTCTTCACTTGTTTCCACCTTTTCTGAATCTTTCACTTCCCACCTGCCCTGGCTCTCTACTGGCAGGTAGGAGTTTACCCATTTCCCCTTCCTCTTACCTTCCAGAGCCAGAACTGAAGACACCAGGAACAGGACCCACAAGCTGCACACCATGCTCACCACTCTGCTCCCTGACCGGACAGCCCCCTCAGAGGCCATGAGGCATATTCAGGGCACCCACCATTGCCCCAGCCACCACTTTGCTCCCAGGAGGGGCTGCAGCTTTTGCAAGACTGGGGCTGTACAGCCAAACTTGCTTCCTAGGGAGACACAGGGGACCAGAAGAGAAAGGTGGGAGGAAAGTGCATTTCTTCATATGCAGCCCAGGCACAAAAACCTGACCCTGTGTCTCCTCCCACAACTCTCAGGCTGCCCCAGCACTAACCAAGGGGCGGGAGCCAGCAGGGTGCTGTCTCTGAGTCTGTGCAGATATGACCATTTCAGAGGGTCCTGTGCAGGTCCGCCCATCCCTACTCCCTGTGTAACCCTGTCTCTGTGCGTTCATTTCTCACAGCTCTACCTCTTGGAGGTGGAGCGCAGGGCAGTTCTGGGTCAATCTTACCTGTTGTTTTGTTTTTTCCCCCTGGAAGGAGTTATTCCGTTATTCCTTTTCATTTACTTTCCTCCCTTCCTCCAACAGTCACCCTGTATTGGAAGTTATAAGAGTTTTCTCATGAAAGGTCGGTGGGTTAGGAGATGCAACATTCCTATGGACACAAAACTGAATTCTCCCCCTCACCCTCATAATACTGCCTCACCCCTGTTGGAGCTGGAAACACTAATATTTCACAGAGGCAGTGAAGCAAGGAAGGGGGAGGGCCACAGGATGGCTGTGGGGTATGACGATGGTATGAGGATAAATGCAAGGAGAACACAGGCATAGAGATTCTGTCTGATAGATGCCACAGTGTAGGGAGGGGACACAGCTATGTAGGTCTGGCAAACACTTTGTGAACAAAGATCCTCTTTTCCCTGAGGGGCACATGTTTTCCTATGGCTTTAGCATACAAAAAGAGGCTTCTTGTTGGCTTACATTTAAAAGAAAGCATATTCAAACAACAGTGACATGCCATTTGTTACAGATTGAATGTGCCCCTATTTCTATGTTGAAATCTTAACCCCCAAGGTGATGGTGTTAGGAGGTGGGGCCTCTTGGGGTGGAATTTGGTCATGAGGGTAGAACCATCTTAAATGAGATTAGTGCCCTTATGAAAGAGATCCTAAGGGCCTTCTCACCCTCTTTCTGCCAATGAGAAGAGGGCTCTCTCCAGGACCTGACCTTGCTGGCACCTTGATCTCCGACTTCCAGCATCCAAAACTGTGGTGTACTGGACTTTGTTATAACAGCCCCTACTGACTAAGACACTATTTTTACCTATGAGACTGATAACACCTCATGTTGGAGAAGGAATGGGAAATGGGTTCTCTTATACACACTGTGCTTATGAGTTCGAACTGGCATATTCTCTCGGGAGGATAACTGGACGGTATCTATCCAGCAAGTTCATATCTAGGAATGCGTTCTTCAAGAGCTTTATACTTGTATCAGTTTGCTCAGATGCTTGAACAAAGACATTAATTGCAAACTCTTTATGAGGGAAAAGACTGTAAAGTAACTGTCCATCAAAAGGAAGATGGTTAAAAATTATGGCGCATCCTTAGAAAGGAATATGGGCAACTGTTTATGTACTGGTATGAACATAATTTCCAAGTGAAAGTGGTACACTGCAGAACAGTGTGAAGTAAGCTCCCATTTGTCAAGTTAAGAAGGATATACATATACATATGTATAGAAGGGTATTTATGGAAGAACATCGAAAACCTGTGAAAAAAGGCAAAAGAAGTGGACTGGGGCCCAGTGTAAGGAAGACTTACGTTCACTGTATTCTCTTTAATTTTGGCATTCTTAAAATCTTGCATATGTATTATCTTTCCAATTAAATCATTGACTAAAATTTTGTTTAACACCGTACATAATAAATAGCAAAAGAAATAAAAATAGTGCTCATGCCCTCAAAATGATTTCTTGGGACTATATAATAAGCTACCTGTTACGTAAAACCTTCCTGGGCCTTCAGAAGGCACACCACTATCTTTGTGAGCAAATGAACAGGAGGACTAGCTGCCTCTAGTGTCACAATGAAGACATACAAGCCCAGCGCCGCCTTTGCCTGTTGATCTAGAGATTGGTGGTGCTCTAGCTCTCCCCATGGCTGAGTCTCAAAGTCAATGAATTGTCCACACGAGAACAGTATAATCCCTTTATTTCTGTCAAGGAGAAGAACAAGAGACATGTTGCCTGAATTGCTCAAAAGACATAGGATTGAGAACAAAAGCACAAAGCCAGTTGGAAGGGAATTTGTGACTTGTTTTCTCCTTGATATAAGTGGCCTTGTGATCCATAGTGGTATTGAAAACTACAGTGAAACTGAAATCGAATTATGAAACTATATTTAACTGTGATGGATATGGGAATAATTTGATTCCTACTAATCTTTTTATTTTTTTTCTGGTAATGCTGGCTGTGTCAGAAGATAAAGGCATCTGTGTTTTCTCCATGAAGTGATCATGGAGAGTGATAATTTCTACATAAGCATGGGCTGGTGTATGGTGGGCATCTGCCAACTAGCCCCTGAAGCCCACCTTTCATACCTCTATAACCCGTTTATGAAATAGAAAGTTCAATTTATAACCTTTGGAGGCAAGGGAGAAGCATTTCCATATGGCAAATTGCTCTAAGAAACAGAGGTTATTTGCAAATACTGTCTCAACTGCTACTAGGGTCATTCGCAGACTGAATAAGTGCTTCAGAGAACAACAGGGACTTCATGAAGTAAAAAGCATATGCAGCTCTTAAATTTTGTAACCCTGGCACTGCCACCAATGGCTGTTTAATAAATATCCTGAAGTAATTCATGTTGTAGGTACATCCCCCAAACTCCCAATGGCTTAATTTGGAGACATAGTTGACACAATGGAAGCAAACCAGATTCTGCCCAGAGCCACAGAATCTTTAGAAACACTGTTATAAGGAACAGAAAATGCCAGCAGCAAGTTTTTAAACAATGAAGAGGCTATTTTACCATTTGCCCAGAAGATATTCTTTAAAATAGTCTCTTTCTTTCAATGAGAACATGGATAGATTCTGTTATTTGTACAAAGAAGTAACAATAAGCACTGTGTCTTCCCAAGCTTATGGTTAGACAAATAATCATGGAGAAGGAATAATAAATATTTTGGAAACACCTCAATGAATTTTTTTTGAAAGACAGCCAAACAAGATAGAAAGTATGCACTGCAGATAATTTCAACTGCACAATATGGAACATTCTAGAAGACGAAGAATGGCAAGGTATTTGCTTTGATGACCCACAATACAAGTAACACAGTTGCTTGTGGCTGTGATAGGGCGGGCTTGCATAGCCGCAACATGCATCTTAATGACAACATGAAGCTGGCCTCCCTCCAGAAGATCCAGAAAAGAGCAAAAGCAATTATGAAACATGCATGTTAAAGTCACTCAGCTTCTGTCACCAAGAAGAGACAGAAAGAAAAGAACAAAATGGAGACAGTGCAAGTGGATTGCCATTCAATAATTTTTTGAAATTTTACTAAGAACAAGATAGTCATTAAAAAGAAATGGTTGAAAGTTTTAAAGTACCTAGAAGTATACTTCTAATTTGGATGAGGACCTCTTTTAGATACGGATCCAGAAGACTGAAGGTTGTATACAAGTTTCTTCAGAAAAAAAAAAAAATGTTGCTGAGTCAGACTAGGAAGTCAGGTCATTCTCGCTTATCAAACAAGAAAGAAAAAGTCAAGTCTTTTATTTTTCAATATATAAAAAATCTAGGCATATCCTTATCGCAAGAATACAAAAGAAAAAGGAAACTTTACTAAGATATGGAAGGAATTGCTGTCAACGAATTCATACCACCGCAGATTTTTTTAAAGCAAATTTCAAAGGCAGAAACATAAGTGACAAGACCACGGCTGCTTCACATGCTTGGAATACTAAGCAAGTAGGACTTAGAACTCCATTTTCAAAGGTGCCTTCAGTGGTTGTGGGCATGAGGCACCTTCTGCATTTGGTCCAGGAGAGCATCCTGGGAGCAGCCAACCATGTCCTTCCTGCCACACAGAAGGGAAGCAGCCTCTGCAAGGCCAGGCCCCTTGCTCCCCTCCCTCCCAGCCTGGGGGAGATTCCTCTACCTTCTAGCTCATGGAAGGAAATGAGCAGCATTTAGAAATCTTCTAACACATGAAAGTGCAGAAAACGTATCTCAGTCAGGAAGACATTCAAATTTCAGATGTGAATAATGTTTCAAAACTACAAAACACCAGAAGCAGCAGAAATGTGGATGTAAAATGATAGTGCCAAAAATGAGACTGATTAGACAAAGTTTCATGTGACAAAAACTGCATTCTAAGACTTCATATTTTTTTTTCCTCAGTTCCTTTTCTGGATATATCACTTAATATCTTTTTTTGATACAGTGAAGCCACTAGATCCACAAGCCTGCTACATTTCTTTGGTCTATAAAAATAAGACAGTTTCTTAAGCATCAAGGTTGGTTGTATTTTGTTTTCAAAAACTGGCAAAAATAAAAGATTTGCAGAATCCTAGATTATGAAGCATAGCTTATGAGTTCTGTTACTATAAAAATGAAAGATTTAAAAGGAAATTAAGTTAGTAAATCCGTAAGAATTTTTAAAAATTAACTATGTCCCAACTAAATGCTAAATATGCTTTCATGAACCAAGCTAACTTAATTATCGTGTATGCACCTCAATCCACAAAGTGAATTTTTAAAAATCTAACAATGTAAGCTAAATAAGCTTGGAGGAAGGTATGGCAGAAGATATATATTGGGCTATTAAAATTGGTTACTGTGGGAGGTAGAAATGAAGGATTGTAGGTGGGGGGATTAACTTTGTCTTATACACATTTCAATTCTTGTTACAACAAGCATACTTTATTTTTATAAATTAAAACTAAATCTCATAATTAAAGTCTAAATAAAAATAAAAATATTTTTAAAACCTAGCAAATACATGTTTACATTTTATTCCCCACCCCCTCTTTCTCCCCCCTCCCAGGTTTCTAAATATCCAGAAATTTTCATCTAAAAGAAGTAGAATTGGAAATATAGTGGGAGCTGAGAATGAATGAGCAAAATAATGCCAACAATAAAAGCAAAAGAACTTTTACCTACGGCTATTCCACAAGGTTCTTTCCTAAGAAGTTCAAGCAGTCCTGCTCATAGGATGAGATTTCTCTTTCATGATGTCAGGCAAAGGACTGGGACTTCAAAGGGATGGGGGGACTGGCCACTCAGAACACATAATGAGGGCATGGTCATAAAGTGAGCCCAGGCAGGAACGATTTAGTGAGGTTAAGAGACTGCATAGTCCAGCAGGGAAAGGGATGGTCCCAAGGGCAAAAGGTCCCAAGGTTTTATGTCTGGTGTGGTTCCTGAGCTGGTCCTCACACCTGTGAGCCACCAGGTCAGCGTGGGAGGGGTCGGCACCACAGGCCCTGACCCCTGTCCTGTCCCGCAGCTGTTAAACGCCCAGGAAATTCCAGTATAATCCTTACTCAGTTTAATGCTACAGCCTCTATCCTTTAATCTCCACCTTGGAGATCTCTTCGTGCTCTGGCCTCCTTCCTCGAGAAGGATCCTATTGGGCTTTATTTAGGCATCCAGGGCAGACAGTGAGGAGGTGGCTGTCCTCTGGTTCTGCTACTCCCTGCTGCCCTAGCAAGAGGACAATCCTGTGTCCCTTGAGGCATCCAGTCTCCAAGAATGTCCCCCAGAGCACTATGACTCAGACAAATGTGCCTCCCACTCCCAGCCTGTAGAGATGGGGGAGGCTTTTAAGATGCAGGCAGTGTCTGGGTCTAGCCAGACAGCCACTTAGAATGAGCCACTCTGTGCACTGACCAGGGACATGCATAGCTCTAGAAAAGAGTATAAGGGAGGGTGTTGGGACAGAAGACAAAATGTGTGTGAGAGATGAGTAAGTACAAGGTTGTGGGAGAAATCCCCTGAGTGCAGGAGTAGCACGTGTGACAGTGATGCTTGAGGATACGTCCACCTGGTGCAGTGTGTAAGGGAATATGTATGAGGTTAGGAGGGGGGGAGCAGCCGCAGTGTGTGCTGAGAGCTGTGCTTGTGTGTACCGGAGCATGAACATCAGCACTGGCAAGAGCGGTCCATGAGCCCTTCTTCCTCACCCTGGGTCCTGCTCCAACCTCTGTCTGGCTGTGAGCCACTCTCAGCCCCAAGAAGTGCTTCTGCAGAAACACTTGGGCTAGAAGAGAGAACCAAACAGGGGAGGAGAGATAAGGAAACCCAAGGCTTCCAAAACCCCCCAGATCCTGCCATCCCACTTCTATCTAGATGGGAACTCGGGACCTAGGTTCCAGGTTCAGGAGACGGTGATAGCTGGGAGAACAGTTGTCCCAGAGAAGGATCCTACCTTCTTTCCCATGCTTAACCCATCCTGGCCTGTAGCTCTCCAGCTTTCTGGTAACTCAAGGGTCATTGCCAGCCATCTTGCACCCTGAATGGACCAACAGACTCCAACGCAGTCCTCCTTTCTGGGCCACTAGGCAGGTACACAGGCCTTCCCTCCACCCTAATTTTTGAGAAAAAAAGTCCATTGCCTTGGAAAAGCCAAGTGGCCCTACTGAACAACACTCCACAGATCTCGATCCCCCAATGCTCCATTTCTCAGGCTCATTCTGTGGTCTACAAACAGCCCCACACAGTACCCTCTCAGCTCTCAACTCAGAACCAGTAGCACTCCTACAGCCTGAGTCAAATTCCCTTGGCGGGTGGAGGGCCTGGGTTAACTGATTGGGAATAGGCCCAGAAGCTCCTCTCCATGGGCACTGCCAGGGACATTACAACATCGCTATGCTGGGCCCCTGCCAGCTCCCCTAGGGATGGGAGGAGAGAGGGTGCCAGACGGCCAAGTTCGGTGGGTAGGGGTGTGGGGCAGGCAGGGCCAAGCACCCAGATGGAGAGAGCAAGGGCGGGGTTGGGGCAGGAGCAATCAGGAGACTTTGGTTGCAACTTGGGGGTAATATCAGGGAGCAGGAACCAAGCCTTCCCTCCACCTCCAAGGCTTAAATATGCTCATCGGTAGGGGGAAACAGAGCTGAGGGGCAGGTATGAGGCAGCCTCTTGTCTCCTCCCATCTCCAAGAGGATTGGCGTGATGCCACTGGAGTCAGAGGGATGGGTAATCGTCTTCAGAATGCCGGCAGCCCAGATTCTGCGAGGACCTCCACCACCAGATCAGGACCCCCCCATCAGGACCCAAAGCCAGAGCTAGAGGAGGAGCTTCGGTAGCATAGTGGGGGCAGGGGGAGGATCTTAACAGCAAGGGTAATGGGGTGTCAGGATGGCTGGTCAGAGGGGGGGTTGGGGGGGTATCCAGGATGACCAGTTTCTCAACCCTCTGGAATCCCTGCTCTGGCCTTGGGGAGGGATACTCAATACGCCCCCAGGAGGCCCCTAGGATCTGCGAAAGCCCTGGCTGGAGAGCCCCTCTACTTTTGCAAGCCTTAATTTCTCTGTCCCCAGGCACACTGTTCCCCGGACCCCCAACCCACCTGCGACCCGGGCTCACCTTCCTGCTGGCCGCAGTCTCCGCAGGTCAGCGCCCTCGCGGCCCCGCAGTGGAGCCGTGGCTCCCCGAGCTCGCTCGGCGTCACCCGTGTTCTCTCGAATCTGGGGACCCTGCTGCCCCGCGTCCGCTCGGTGTTGCGAGTCCAAATCCAGGATCCCGAGGTGGACCCGGCGCTGGCGGCAGGGGCTGCTCCGGAGGCGGGGCGCTGGGGGGTCGTGAGGGCCCCGCGTTGCGATCGCGGTCGCCGAGCTCAGTCGCGGGTCCCGCCGCCCGCAGCTCTGGAGCCGAGGCTGGAGAGAGCAGCCTGGCCCGCCCCCTCCGCGTCCCCTCCCAGCCCGGCCCGCCCCTCCAGCCCCTGCGGCCGCCTTCCCTCTCCCCTCTTCCGGGGAGCCGAGTCTGCCTCCCGCCTTCTCGGCCTAGGCGGCTGGTGCGCGGCTCCAGCTCCTCTCCCCGGCGCGCGGGGAGGCGCCGGGAAACGCGGAGAGGCGCGGGGCGCGCCCTGGCTCCGCCCGTGCGCTGGGGAGGGGCAGCTCCTCCGCGGGTCGCGGCCTGGCGGGGTCGCGCGCCCAGGGGACAGCACGCACGGGGCCTGTAGTGGGCGGGAAGGGGAAGCGGCCGTGTCGAAGCCCCTCAGGCTCGGACACCTGCGGAGCGGAGCGCAACTGGCGGGCAGCTGATGTCTGGGGCAGCGCAGACGCCCCAACACACCCCCTCGCGCCTCCCCTCCTGTTCAGCTCTAACTCGTGGAACTCAAGCAGTGGGGCTCCTGCTCAGCTTTGAAACAAGGTGGGCGTGAGCTGAGAGAGAAGGAAGGAGAAGAAGGGGACGGTGGTGGGAGGGGGGAGGCAAACTGAAATCTAGGAAGGCACAGGCGGTTGTAGGGGGAGGCTAGGCGCCAAGAGAGGGGTCGCCTGGGTCTGAATGTGTCTCTGTGTTAGCCTTAAACTCTTCCCCCCTTTCGTATCTGGATCTTGGTCAACGTTAGGGCTTCTGACTCCCTCCCTCCACCTTCCCCAAGGGGCAGGGCAGCCTGGGATTGCAAGGGGTAAATTCCCGATGTGTGTCTGGCTCTGACATGGCCGGGGCAAGTCGCGGCACCTCTGGGTGCCTCCTCCCTTGCCCGCTCTCCAGAGAGAACCTCCCCACTGTGAGGAGGAGGGTGCTCTCGGCTGGTGCCGGGAGGCAGAGTTGAGGAACGGAGGGGGCGCCACGAGGAAAAATGTTTCCGCCCACCCCAACCACTCTAAACGAGGACTGGTTTTGGGGTCTATTGTTTCGGTCCTACCAAGCCGGACTGGGCCTTCCCACGTGGTGTTGCTACCACCTGCTGGTTCTTCCAGGGAACACAGGCACCCCTTGCAGTTCCCTCTGGCCCCTTTTCTCCCGGTATCACCCTGTCCCATCTTGCTCTCTTACTTCTTTGATTTATTCAAAGCCATGTTTACTAATGCAGTAGCTGCAAATGGGCTGATCAAAACTAGCACTTAAGGAGCATTCAGAACCCGATGAAAATTGTGAAAGAGATCTATGAGCCAACAAGCACAATAAACAAAACAATGCATCTCTTAGGTGGCACCTGGGACAGCCCAACAGGCTTTAATGAATTGACTGAATAAGGATAGAAAGAAAGATAAAATCTAGTGAACTAGTGCCCACTTGGCCAGGGAGTTGTTTACTCTTAGTATCCAGAGTCGATTAATAAGCCTAATGTTTAGTGATTTTGTATTTGGACTCGTTAGTAACTCCCCTCGCATTGATGGGTCTAACTATGTCTTGTTTCTTTCCTTTGCTCTGAAACTCAAGTGGTAGAGGACTGTCTTCATTTTTAATCAATTATCTTTAATGCCTTCGTTTTCTTCACTTTTGTGAAGAAATCTGAATGTACATTGTATGTGGTATTATATAACTCATGATCAAAGATATATTAATAGCTTGCCTTAGAAATCTATGGCTATATTAGAAACTTAAAAAAAAAATAAAGCACATAACCAAATTATGTTAAAAGTATCCACAAAACCAAAACATAGATGTTACTTTATCAAACCCAGAAGTTTCCGTTGTAATTTGCAACACTATAGTAAAAATACCTATATTCCTTTCTGTTGTATGACATATCTCATATTAGGTGACTATAATATAAAATTAAGTTTTTGCTGCTCCAGGCTTATGTAATTATTTTTCTCTTGTTGATAAAATTTGAGAGGCATCTAGTTTTCAAAGACAGTGTCGCTGTACTTAGGATTCAAAGAGGTTTAAATTTGTGATTTCAATCAGCCTTGTATCATAATCTCTTCTATGTGTTATTAAACCAATTTTAGTGGTAGGTGGATAGCACAGAATGCATTGTTAAATTATGCTGCAACCTGCAGGTATTAAAAAGCAAAGTAATGAATTCCTTTTTAAAGTAGGACACAAATCTTTGCTATAATTTGTTCAGTGCCTGGCACACGTTAGGTACTTACAAGTGTTTTTAAATGAGTGAATTTTTTAAAAACCTCAATATTTAAACTTGTTCTTTGCTGGAGGGCAGGACCTAATAAAGTTTGTGGCTTACAGAATTCATTATCTCAGGCACACAACAATCTATAATATAAATCTGAAGCCAAAAGTAGTTCCTGGTAGAAAACTCCAGGTGGGGTGAGATGGCTCCTAAATTGGTTCTGCCTTTTTTTTTATCTGAGTTTTTCTCCTCCTTCAGTTTGTCTCTCTTCAATATCTATCACTCCCCTAGGATGTGCAATTTTCTTCTTCTTCATTTCCCCTTAGAACAGCTAATGCAAGCCGATGTTATTATAAACAAAGAGCTTTACAAGTAATTTCAGTGATAAGAATTCTAGTCAAAAGCAATAATCTCCTGAGTCCTCAGATTCTTATTCCAAAACTTTAGTTATAGCTCCCAAGGCACGACCTCACAGGGTCCAGGCCCTTCACTGAACTGTCTTGAGGCCCCCACGGCCTCTAGGTGCAGTCCTACTTTCCAAAAGCTAGAGTTTGGTCTGCAAACATTTTGCAGAAAAAAGCATCAAATACCCATTTATACAACTAAACATCCCCCCTCTTTTTTTCTGTTCAGAAACATGCAGAGTATTCTAGAATTCTCCTATCGTACTGATTTGTTTGAAAGACAAACCTAAATTGCAGTTGATTCGTAGACCAGTGTGATGGATACCTGGATAGGGTCTTGAAAGTTTACCCATCATAGTCTTACAATTTGATATTACTTTAACCAAGCAATAATAACAAGGTATTCAGAGGTATTAGTGCACAGAAAGAGGATGGCTTTTCTCTCTGTTAGGGGTTGACTTCGGATGTATGTAACAGAAAAGTTGTATAACAGCAGTTTAAACAAATGAGATAATAGGGGAATACTATAAAGGCTCCAGGTAAATAAGACTTTAACTTTAGGGTGAGGGCTTATTCTCAGGTTCCCAATATGTCAGTCAGAGCTCCAATTATAGTGCCTGTGAATTTCAGGCAAGAAAAAGAAGGCAACAGGATTAAAGAGATACATCCAGCTGAGTTAGCACTGTTTAAAGAACCTTTCTGGAAGCCCTACCCAGTGACTTCTTATGTATTATTGACCAGGATAGTGTCACATGACTGCTCCTACCTGCAAGAAACGTGGGAAATACATGCAGCACAAAATAAAATGAAAGCTGTTAGTAAGAGGGGAAGAGAAAGAATATTAGATGGGCAACCAGCAGTCTCTGCCACAAATAAGATAAAATGATCACAGCATTATACATCTTTTCCTGCAATCAACAAATATGGAGGCTTTTTATAGAACATCCTTGCTAGTAGTTTCTCCCAGACCATCATCTTTACATATTTTTAATGCTTAAAGGATGGTTCTCAGGAAGTTAGTAGAGTGAGTGGAAATGCTAGGAGCCTCCTCTCTAAAATAACTATGACACCATCTCAAAAGAAAAATATATCCTCTGTAGTTACTCAAATAAGCAACGAGACTTGAAAACATTCTAGATTTTAATAAAATTTGGAGCAGTCCCCATTTGTAGAACAGGATTGATAAATTCTTCATACCACTCTCTGCTCCTTTCCTGGTCTGTAATTTTTCCACTCAGGTTCATGTAGGAGATGGGATGATTTATATAATAAGCAGATGGCCCCATGGTCTGCTCTTGCAGTCAAATGCAATCTTTTCCTCTAGCTCTGGCCCCAGATAGTGCTCTCTGAAAACACCTGCATCCCCCAAACATAAAGAAGGGTCTGCATTTCTGTGAGATCTGCCTTCTACCTCCAGATGTGGCTGCAACATTTCCTGGTTCTCAGGCTCTGCATATTTTTTTGTCTTAGATTATACATCTCTCTCTTCATTCAAGTGGATTTTGAGAATTTATCCCATCAGAACTTTAAACATCACTAACAAAGGTGGAACAAGTCAGCATTGCAAATGAGTAAACAGCAGCAACAAAACTTGAGAGCTTTTTTTTTATTTTTTATTTTTTTTTTATTTTGAGTTGGAGTCTCACTGTTGCCCAGACTGGAGTGCAGTGGCCGCTCCCGGCCACTGCAGCCTCGACCTGCTGGGCTCCGGAGATCCTTCCGCCTCAGCCTTCCGAGTTGCCGGAATTACAGGCACGCGCTACCATGCCCGGCTAATTTTTTTTTTTTTTTTTTTTTGATTTATTGTAGAGATGAGGTCTCGCCAAGTTGCCCAGGCGGGTCTCGAACCCGCGGGCTCAGGCAATCCACTCACTTCGGCCTCCCAAAGTGCTGGGATTACAGGCCGAGCCACCGAGCCCGGCCTTGAGAGCTTTTAAAAATCCAAGA
>CAUYQG010215055.1:0-10786 GCA_963574415.1 Tarsius wallacei | reverse complement strand
CTGAGGTGAGTGGATTGCCTGAGCCCGCGGGTTCGAGACCCGCCTGGGCAAGCGAGACCTCATCTCTACAATCTCCAGTCTGGGCGACAGAGTGAGACTCCAACTCAAAAAAAAAAAAAAAAAAAATTAGCCGGGCATGGTAGCACGCGCCTGTAATTCCAGCTACTCGGAAGGCTGAGGCGGAAGGATGACTGGAGCCCAGCAGGTCAAGGCTGCGGTGGCTGGGAGCGGCCACTGCACTCCAGTCTGAGCGACAGAGTGAGACTCCAACTCAAAAAAAAAAATAGACTACATATCAAAAACTGTAGAAAGACATAATTAAGGCCATGAAAGAATGATAAAGGAGTCCATTGAGCAAGAGAATATAACAATTATAAATAATTATGGGAGGTTGCATCTGGCTCCCACTCTCACAGCCACTGCAGTACATTGAACTCCATAGAGACAGCTCTGGGTGGGGCAAGTAACCGAACCAGTACCGGGCAACTCTGTGCCATGCAGAGGAAAAGTAACCGAGCATGGGCAAAGGAGATCCCAAGAAGCCGAGAGGAAAAATGTCATCACATTCTTTGTGCAAACTTGCCAATAGGAGCACAAGAAGAAGAACCTGAATGATTTCATCAACTTCTCAGAGTTTTCTAAGAAGTAATCAGAGAGGTGGAAGACCATGTTCGCTAAAGAAAGGGAAAATTTGAAGACATGGCAAAAGAGGATAAGGACTATTATGAAAGAGAAGTGAAAACCTATATCCTTCCTAAAGGGGAAACAAAAAAGAATTTCAAGGATCCCAATGCACCCAAGAGGCCTCTCTTGGCCTTTTCCTTGTCCTGTTCTGAGTATTGCTCCAAAATCAAAGGAAAACATCCTGGCCTATCTATTGGTGATGTTGTGAAGAAGCTAGGTGAGATGTGGAATAATACTGCTGCAGATGACAAGCAGTCTTACGAGAAGAAGGCCACGAAGCTGAAGGAGAAATATGAAAAGGATATTGCTGCATACCAAGCTAAAGGCAAGCCTGATGTGGTAAAAAAGGGAGTCATCAAGGCTGAAAAGAAAAAGAAAAAGAAGGAAGAGATGGAAGGGGAGGAAGACAGAGGACAAGGAAGAGGAGGGAGATTAAGATGATGATGATGAGTAAGTTGGTTCCAGCACAGTTTTTTTTAAAGCAGAATTTACTGAGGACAGAAAAGCTCCCACAGTGGGAGGGGACCCGAAGGGGTTGCCCCTGCACAGTTTTTTATAGCAATAAGCACCTAAATCCAAAAGCTAAAAGGACTTCAAGTAAGCAGCCTAACAATATATCTCAAGAAACTAGAAAAGTAAGAATAAATCAAACTCAAATTAATAGAAGGAATTAATAAAGGTCAGAGCAGAAACAAAATTGAGACTAAATATATATATATTTTCAAAACAAAAAGTTGTTTAAAAAAAAAAGGAAATGGCAAACCATTAGCTAGACTAAGAAAAAAAGAGAGAGGATCCAAATAAATCAAATCAGAAATGAGGCCGGGCTAGGTGGCTCAGCATGTAATCCCAGCACTTTGGGAGGCCGAGGCATGTGGATTGCCTGAGCCTGCAGGTTCGAGACCAGCCCGGGCAACTTGGTGAGACCTCACCTCTACAATAAAATAAAAATAGCTGGGCATGGTAAAAGAAAAAAGAGAGAAGGGAGAGGAGGAGTAGTTCCAGCTACTCGGAAGGCTGAGGCGGAGGATCGCCGGAGCCCAGCAGGTTGACAGTGGGGTGGCTGTGAGCATGCATGCCACTGCTCCAGTCTGGGCGGAGTGAGACTCCAACTCAAAAAAAAAAAAAGAGAAATGAAAAAAGAGACATAACAACCGAGACAACAGAAATACAAAGAATTATTACAGACAATTTGAACAACTAGGCACCAAAAAATTGGAAAACTAGAAGATACGGATAAATTATTGGACACAAACAAACTTCCAAGATTGAACTAGAAGAAGTAGAAAGCTTCAACAAACCAGTTACAAGTAATGAGATCAAAACCCTGATAAAAGGTCTCCTATCAAAGAAAAGTCCAGGACCTGATGGCTTTACTGCCAAATTCTACCAAATATATAAAGAAGAAATAATATCAATTCTGTTCAAACTCTTTTTTAAAAAATGAAGAGGAGTGAATACTTCCAAACTCATTCTATGAGGCCAGTCTTACCCTGGTACCAAAACCAAGCAAAAATAATAATAATAAAAATAAATCCTACAGACCAATATCCCTCATGAACATAGTTGTTAAAACTCTCAATAAAATACTAGCAAACAGAATTCAACAACACATTAAAAAAATCAGTCACCATGATCAAGCAAGATTTATCCCAGAGATGCAAGTATGGTTTGGCATATGCAAATTAATCAATGTGATACAGCATATTAACAGAACCAAGACCAACAACAATACAGTCATTTCAATAGATGCTGAAAAGTTGTTCAATAAAATTTAACAACACTTATGATAAAACTCTCAACAAACTGGGTTTAGTAGAAACATACCTCAAAATAATGTCTTATATGACAGCTAACACTGTACTGAATAAGGAAAATTTGAGTCTTTACTTTAAGACCTGAGAAAAGACAAGGATGCCCACTGTCAACACTTTTATTCAATCTAGTGCTGAAAGTCTTGGCCAGAGCAATTAGGTAAGAGAAATAATCAAGAACATCTACGTTGGAAAGAAAGGTATCAGATTAGCAAATTAGCTTTGTTCACAGGCAACATAATCTTATACTTAGAAAAACAAAAGACTCCACCAAAAAAATGTTCAAACTAATAAACAAATTCAGAAAGTTGCAAGATACAAAATCAACATATAAAAATAATAGCATTTATATATGCCAATAGCAAACAATCAAAAAATAAATCAAGAAACAAACCCATTTACAATAGTTACAAGGAATATAAAATACCTAGGAATCAATTTAACAAAAGAAATTTAAAATATATAAAAGGAAAACTAAAAACCACTAATGAAAGAATTTGAAGAGGACACAGAAAAAAATAGAAACATATTTCATGTTCATGGATTGGAAAAATTAATATTGTTTGTATGACAGTACTACCCAAAGCAATGGATGGATTCAGTGCAAGCACTATCAAAATACCAATGACATTGTTCACAAAAATAGAAAAAAAAATTCTAAAATTTATATGAACTCAAACCACAAAAGACCCTAATAGCCAAGGCAACCTTGAGAGAGGATGGGAAAGCTGGATTGCTTGAGCCTAGGAGTTTGAGACCAGCCTAGGCAACAACACAGCAAGTCCCACCTCTACAAAAAAAAAAAAAAAAATTTTTTTAATGGCCAGGCGTGGTGGTGAGCACCGGAAGTCCTGGCTACTCAGGAGGCTGAGGCTGGTGGATCACTTGAACCCAGGAATTTGAGGCTGCAGTGAGTCGTGATCATGCCACTGCACTCCAGCTTGGGAGATGGAGTGAGATCCCGACTCAAAAATAATAATAACAATGATGCTGGCAACAAAATAGATCCAAAGACCAGTGGAACAGAGTAAGGAAGACAGATTATCCACATATTTGTAGCCAATTCATTTTCTACAAAGGTGCCATGGACATACAATGGGGAAAGGACAGTATCTTCAATAAATGGTTCTGGGAAAAGTGGATAACCATATGCAGAAGAATGAAACGAGACCCCTATCTCTCATCATACACAAAAATCAAATCAAAATGGATGAATGACTTAAATCTAAGACCTGAAACTATGAAACTACTAGAAGAAAACATTGGGAAAATGCTCTAGGACATTGATATGTGCAAACATTTTTTTAAAACCTCAAAATCATAAGCAGCCAGATCAAAATGAAATAAATAGCACTATATCAAGCTAAAAAGCTCTGCACAATAAAAGAAACAATCAACTAGTGAAGCAACAACCCACAGAATAAAAGAAAATATTTGTAAACTATTCATCTGACAAAATATTAATAACCAGAACATATAAGCTCAAACAACTCAATCACAAAATAATAAAAATCCAATTTAAAAATGGGCATAAAATCTAAATAGACATTTCTCAAAAGAACACATACAAGTGGCCAACAGATATATCTTAAAATGCTCAACATCACTAATCATTAGGGAAATGCAAATGAAAACCATGATGAAATGTCATGTCTCTCCAGTTAAAAGGAGAGACAATGACAGATTTTTTAAAGGCAATGACAGATGCTGTTGAGGATGTGAAGAATGGGGGAATCTTCATATACTGTTGGTAAAAGTGTAAATTAGAACAAAGACTATAGAAAGCTGAATAGAAGTTGTTCAAAAAAACTAAATAGAACTACCAAGTAATCCAGAAATTTCTCTACTGGGTATATATACAAAAGAATGGATCTAATGGTAGCTCTATTTTCAGTTCTTTAAGAAATTGCCAAAAAAAAAAAAAAAAAGAGAGAGAAATCTCCATACTGCCTTCCATAAAGGTTGTACTAATGTACAGTCCCACCACCAGTACGGCAGTCTTCATTTTTCTCCATAACCTCACCAACTTCTATCATATATTTATATTATATTTAGACTTTTTAATAATAGCTATTCTGACTGATGTAAGAAACTAGCACAATGTGGTTAATTTGCATTTTCTGATGATTAGTGATACTGAGCAATTTTTTCATATGTTTGTTAGCTGCTTGTATGCCTTCTTTAGAAAAATGTCTGTTCATGTCCTTTGCCCACTTTTTAACAGGCTTTTTTTCCTTGCTGAGTTGTTTGAATTCTTTGCAGATTCTGTATATAAACTCTTTGTTGGATACATAGTTTACAAATATTTTTTTCCACTCTGTAGATTGTCTGCTTTCTCTGTTGAGTGTTTCCTTTGCTGTGCAGAAACTTTTTAGCTTAATTAAGTCCCATTTGTCTATTTTTGTTTCTGATGTGTTTGCTTTTGAGGACTTTGTTTTTTTATTTTTATTTGTATAACTTTATTACAGAGATGTGAGTTACAAATCAGTTAGGTACATAAGTAATGTATGTGCAAGTAAAATTTGATATAGGATCGGGTACCCTTTGCACTGTTATGTTCCCCCACTCCCCTGGCAGTGTTCTGTGACTGCTGATCCCTCCCTTGTGCTATTGTGGTTAATGTTCAGGTCCCATTTATGAGTGAGACCATGCGGTATTCAGTTCTTTGTTTCTGTGATAGATCACTAACTATGATGGTCCCCGACTCCATGCAATTTGTTTTGAAGTTGGTGATTTTGCCCTCCTTTATGGCTGCATAGGACTCCATCATGTGTATGTACTACATTTTCTTTATCCAGTCCACCTTCGATGGGCAGTAGGGTTGGTTCCATATTTTTGCTATTGTGAATAGTGTGGCAATAATCATGCATGTGTAGGTATCTTTTTTGAAGAATGATTTATGCTCCTCCAGGTATATTCGCAGAAGGTGGGTTGCTGGATCATTTTGAAGGTCAATCTCTAGCTCTTTTTTAACTAGTTTGCATTTCCACCACAATGTAGAAGTGTTCCCTTTTCTCCGCATCCTTGCCAGCATCTGTTGTTTTTCATTTTATTAATGATGGCCATTCTTATTGGGGTTAGGTGGTATCTCAGTGTGGTTTTAATTTGCATTTCTCTGATGCTAAGTAGACTGAGCACTTTTTCATGTGTTTGTTGGCTGCCTGTATGTCTTCTTTTGAGCAGTGTCTATTCATGCCTTTTGCCCACTTTTTAATGGGGCTGTTTGTTCTTTTCCTTTTGGTTTATTTGAGTTCCTTGTAGATCCTGGTGTTAGGTCCTTGTCAGACACATAATTAGCAAATATGTTTTCCCATTCTATGCGTTGTCTTCCCACTCTCTTGATGGTTTCTTTTGCTGTGCAGAAGCTTTTCAGTTTGATGAGGTCCTTTTTGTCTATCATAACTTTTATGGCATTTCCTTTTGGGGATTTGATCAAAAATTGGTTGGTGGGAATGCAAACTAGTTCAACGTCTATGGAAAACAGTGTGGTGACTCTAAAAGAACTAGAAATTGACCTTCCACATGACCCAGCAATCCCCCTTTTGGGACTATACTTGGAGGAACTCAAATCATCCTACCAAAAGGATGCCTGCACACACATGTTTATTGCAGCACTATTCATAAGAACAAAAACATGGAATCAACCATGCTGCCCATTGAAACCGGACTAACTAGATTTTTTAAAAAGTGGTACATATGCATGATGGGATATTACACAGCCATAAAGAAGAACAAGCATGGACCTCACAGCAACTTGGATGGATTTAGAGTCTATCATACTCAGTGATCTATCACAGAAACAAAGAACTGAGTACCAAATGTTCTCACTCATAAGCAGACTTTGAACATTTACCATAATACTGTGAGAAAGAGATTGATGATAGCAGAACACTGCCAGGGAAGGGGGGTGGCACATAACGTCAATAAGGGTAACTGGTCTCAAACCAGACAAAGCGGGGACCACAGGGAAGCCCAAACTTTACCTGTACAATGACCACTTGTATGTCTAATCCTGAATTGTATCTCACATCTTTAAAATAGAAATAAATAAATAAATAAAGTGGGCAAAGGACATGAATAGACACTTCTCAAAAGAAGACATAGGAGCAGTCAACAGATACATTAAAAACTCCTCAGCCTCGCTAATCATCAGAGAAATGCAAATCTAACCACACTGAGATACTACCTAACTCCAGTAAGGATGACCATCATTAATAAATCAAAAACAACAGAGGCAGGCACAAGTGCAGAGAAAAGGAATGCTTCTGAGGACTTTGCCATAAATTATTTGCCTAGGTCAATGTCCAGAAGAATTTTTCCTAGGTTTTCTTCTAGGGTTTTTATAGTTTTGGATCTTATGTTTAGGTCTTTAATCTAACTTGAATTTTTTTTTTGCATATGGTGATAGGTTTGGGGATAGTTTGATTTTTCCCAGCATTCCACTTCTGGGCATACACTCAAAAGGAAAGAAATCATTATATTAAAAGTATCTTTTAAGATACGTACACTGATATTATAGACATATGATAGACACAGCACTATTCACAATAGCCAAAATACACAATCAACTTAAGTGCCCATCAGTGGATGAATGGATAAAGAAAATGTGGTATATATACACAATGAAATATTATTCGGTCACAAAAATGAATGAAATTCTGTCATTTGCAGTAACATGGATGAATTAAAGTTTATTATGTCAATAAAATAAGCCAAGTACAAAAAGACAAATATCACATTTTCACACATATGTGGGAGCTAAAATAGTGGATCTCATAAAGATAAAGAGTAAAATTGTGGTTACAAAAGACCAGGAATAATAGAGGGGAGGGAGGATGAAGAGAGGTTGATAAATGGGTATAATTACACAGCTTGATAGAAGAAGTAAGACCCACTGCTTGGTAGATCAGTAGAGTAACTATAGTTTAAAATAACCTATTATATATTTCAAAATAGCTAAAAGATAATAATTCAAATGTTTCTAGCATTAAAAAGACAAGTATTTAAAAATGATGGCTATCCCAATACACAGATTTTATCTTTGTACTAATTTGATCTTACAAAATATATGAATGTATTAAATTATTACATGTGCTGTAAAAATATGTACATCTATTATGTATCAATAAAAATTTTTAATTAAGTAAAATCAGAAGTATTTGTAGCTCTAGTCTTGTTATGCTGTCTCCTGGTTCCATAAAATTGCACAAATTTTTCTTTTGCCTAGAATGCTCTCCTTTCCTCCTTTTTTGCTAACTACTAATCTATCAAAAGTCAATATAGCTGTTACCTTATCTAGGAAGACTTCCCTTACCTACTCCAACCTTTGAGTGTAGATTTGGTTCCAAGTCTACATCTCCTTAGTACACTCTGTGTCCTTCCAGCGTAACACTCATTATGCTATGCTGGTGACTGGTGGAAAGCTGAAACTAACCTAGATTCTTCCAATTCCAGAGCCTTTCTATAGCCATGGTGCAGTATTGTCTCTAATGGCATACTCAATATTTCTCAACTGAGAAAGCGGACTCAATTGAGTCAGGAAGGAATTAAAATAAATTTTACTGTAATATATACAGATTTTAATTAAGAAAACAGTCTTTTCCTGTATAATATTTGACTAGTTTTGATGAAATAATTAAGTGATAAGAATGGCTAGATAGTAAAATAGGCATCTAAAAAATATCCTGTCATTCATAGACTCTAAGACGAGTCCTATTAGTTGTAAGGAGATACAAAATAGGAAGATCTGAATCCATCTTAGTTCTTTGGGCTCTTCTGATGGTGCTTATAACTTCCCCAGAAGTTGCTTGAACCTTCTACCAAGGCTTCTTTATCATCATACCTTAGGGGATAGCGGGTCACTAATCACACGCATGCTAAGTTCTTAAAAGCCCACAGACTCCATGCAGATATTCAGTACACAAGCCTCCTGGTGAAGACACAGAGCTTTTGATGGGAGAATTTTTTGCCTTTTACATTATCACTCATAAACTTCGATTCTTTTCCGGAAGAATGCCAGACCAATCCCTTCTATCTAAAAGTTGCGAGTGTTGTGGCTGAAAAAAGATAATTCCATATACACCCACAGAGGTACCCTCCACAACCTCCCTTCTCCACTCCTACCTCCTGGCTTGTCCCTCATCCTGTCCTCTCCTCTGAGGGTTGGTACCCAGAAAGGCACATTCTTTCAGCCTCTACTATGCTTGCTCTTGCAGAGGGATAGGGGCCATATTCCATCTAGAGAGCGCATTTCCTCTTCTCAATCTCTCTCCCTCTCCCGCCCCTGACATAATGTTTTGAAGGCATCTGAGGATCATTTGTTGGCGGAGTGATCATATTCAGACTATGGCCGAGTGATGACTCACACTCTTGTGGTCTCCCTGTGTTTACCATGGATATTCTATTCCAGCTGGATTTCCCTTTCCCCAGGAAACCTAGAGCTAAGCGATTTCTTCATTTTTCTCCTTTTACCCCAGCACTCCCCACACGACTCTTTCACCACCAACATACTCTAAAAGGCGTGTGTATGTGTGTGTGTGTGTGTGTGTGTGTGTGTTTAGACCAGGAGTCTGCAAACTACACACTGTAGGCCAGATCCAACCTGAAGCTAGTTTTGTATGTCTTATGAACTGAGAATGGTTTTTATATTTTTAAAGAATTATTGAAAAAACAAAAGAAGAAAATACAAGAGAGATCACTTTATTATCTGTTCATTTACCAAAAAATGTGCTAATATCTATTCTATAATAAGGTGTGTTTCTAGAGCACAAGTATGGATTCAGCAGACATGAATTCACAGTTCAACTCTACCACTTACTAGCTATATGACCCTGTGACTATTTAATTTTTCTGAGTTCCAGTTTTTCATCTGTAGCATGAAGAAATAATTAACTCTCCCGATTGATGTGAGGACAAAATAGCATTTAGCATAATGTCTACATATAAGAAGAGCAGAATCAATAGTAACTATTTTTTGTTATTGTTATTTTTTGATTCAGTGAAGTCTGATATATTTTGTATGCTCACAAAGGAAAAATTGATACTCAATAAAAGCAATAAGTGAACCGTGTTTCTTAACTATTTTGTAACTGGATTTCTTCACTCTCAAAAAGAAAGAAATTTCATAGCTATGGTTCTGCAAAGATTAGAGGTAAGACAAATGCTTCCATGTATGGCTCCAAATGTCATAGAGAAGATTGCAGAGCTACATTTTCTGTTGCTTTTCACTCTAGAAACTTGGCAGTGATCTTTTCTCCTCCATATTCATTCCATCCCTAACACACACTCAGTCACTGAAGATTATCTGTTTTGTCTGTTAGATATGTTCAACTTCAGCCTCTTCAATTTAATGTCACTGTCATGGGCCCTCGTGATCTCTTGCCCAAACTATAGCACAACAGCAATTGAAGCATTTGACCCAAGCCACGAACCTGACCACACTGTGGTCTTGTTTGCAGCCCCCTCATCTCTTGTCACCACCTGGCTCACACTTTATGTTCCAACAACATCAAACTATTTACAGTTTCCCATGTCCACTCAGCTATGCTGCTTAGTGACTTTGTCCTTTTGCTTGTGTATTTCTACCTAACCTCTTCTTTTGTAATCATAAAAGTACTATATTCATGCAATCAGTAATTTGGAATACAAAAGAGAATTTTTAAAAATTATATGCAATTAAACCAAATTTAAAGTACAATAAACCACAAACAACTAATGATCATGCTGTCCTCAGTCATTTACTCTTTATGGCAAAATATTTTTCCATAACTCAGAGCCATTCCTATAGAAGGTAGGGTGGCTTGAGCACCACCCCAAGAAGTGGAGCATTATCTTTCAATGAGGAGTGGAAAAAGGAAATTCCAGAACCATGAAATCTTCCTGCCTTACAATTTTATCTCAGTTTGCTCATAGAGACAGGTAGAATTTATCTATAGAGTCCAATGGCAATTCTAGAAAATATGTGACTGTATGAGTTGACTTGATGCAAAATTGTTCACATCAACCTAGAACTTGTTGACTTTTCCTGGTGCTCATACAAACACTTGGTTCCAGAAGTCCTCAAAACAACATGATGATGAGGCTGGCTCAGACTGGATTGAGTTTTATGAGAAGCAATGGTTCCACAAGATGCTTTGCTTCAAAGGGATTACATGCTCCTTGTAAGTTTTCAAACACTAAAGAAAGAGTTTTAAGTTCTTTCTTCCACTTCCCTGCATACTTCTTTCCATTTTCTCACAACTTTTGAAAGGAAGCCTGACTCTGAGTTTCGATCAGTTTGTAAAGTATGT
>CAUYQG010215052.1:0-13766 GCA_963574415.1 Tarsius wallacei | reverse complement strand
CCTGCTGGGCTCTGGCAATCCCTCCGCCTCAGCCTTCCAAGTAGCTGGAACTACAGGCGCGCGCTACCACGCCCGGCTAATTTTTGATTTATTGTAGAGATGAGGTCTCGCCAAGTTGCCCAGGCGGGTCTCGAACCCGCGGGTTTAGGCAATCCACTCACCTCAGCCTCCCAAAGGCATGGGATTACAGGCTGAGCCACTGAGCCTGGCTAAGTACTTATATTTTTATGTAATAATTTTATGATAGTTAAAAATCTAGCAGTTGTGACTACAAAGATAGCACTATAAGTCAGTCTTACTCTAAAGAAGCCAAATATGTAGAATGACAAAACTGACAAATTAAAATATGATTTTTTTTTAGAGTCGGAGTCTCACTCCATTGCCCAGGCTGGAGTTGCAGTGTCAATCTGCTGGGCTCCGATGATCCTTCTACCTCAGCCTTCTAAATAGCCAGAACTACGGGCGTGCTACCATGTGTGGCTTTTTTTTTTTTTTTTTTTTTTTTGTAACAATGGGGTCTCGCCAAGTTGCCCAAGCTGGTCTTGAACCCTGGGGCTCAGGCAATCCACTCACCTTGGCCTCCCAAAGTGCTGGGATTACAGGCTGAGCCACTGAGCCCAGCCTGATTTCTTTCTTTCTTTTTTTTTTTTTTTAATTGAATAAAAATATTTCATTTAGATTGGTGAACTTCTAAGATTTTTATTATAAAAGTTCAATTTACATATTTAGTCTTTGAGGAATTTATTGTATATAGTAAGGGACATCTGTACTGCAGTAGCTTATAAGAAATGACATGTTTATATAACTTAATTTAGACTTTGAACATATCTAAATATCTTGCTAGTCTGAACTGCTAATAATTTGTCAGAATGGTTAATATTAATGGGAAACAGAAAATATATATAGTAGATTATTTAATTGATTAGAGGATTTGTTCTTACCTCTTTTATCATGAGTTAGTCATTGAATTATTTTTACTGAGTAGTAGTTTTGCTAGTACCACAAAGGTGGACCATGTACTTCTGTCTTCTAACATCACATATTTCATCATATACAGCAAATGTACATTGACCCTGAGATGGAGGTACTTTACTCGTTCCTGCATTGAAATATACATTCATCCCTATGAAAATTCTTTAGACAGATCTGTTCATTTTAACCATAGATATGCTTCAAATGGCCAGTGTAAGATAGTTTGTTCTAAGTGTGTCTTTAGTAACAAATTTTTATATGCAATAATTTAAATAGCAGCCAAGATTGCCAGAAATCTCTTAGAGGGTAAAAGAAAAACTACTAATAGAAAAAAATCAAAGATGCAACTTATGTGTAGCATTGCTATGATATTGTAAAGACCTATAATTGAAGAATTTGCTAGTTCTGAACCTTTCTGTGGTACACTGTTGTAAGAGGGTTGGAGCTTTACATTAGCTATTTGATTAAAAGCTAGCTGGTAGAAGCATCATATTGGCAGAGTCATTCCAAAATAGTATCTACAACCTTAAAAATTTCAATGTTGAAAGCAAATTTAATTTTTGTTTTCTGAGGGTGGCCATAAGTGGCCTCTAAGGGATATTTATTACATGATTAATATCTAATTTAAAGTTTATAAAATGTTATAAGAGATAATTCAATGGTATTAAACAGTGAGTCTACTAATGTATTGATATGGACAATACATATATTGTCAGCCTGGTAATAGCCTGTTTTGCTATTTTGATAACATTTTCTGATGACTTTAAGTCAAAATGGTATCACAGAATACTGTTGCTAACAAAGTTCTCTTCAGACATTGTATAATAGTTGTCTAGTTGAAATAGACATTTGAGGTGTGCATATAAAATTTTTCCCTTGAAAGCTTAAATTTGCTTGAGATGTTTTGGATGATCTGAATATAGAGGTTTTTTTGTTTTTTGTTTTTTGTTTTTGAGTTGGAGTCTCACTCTGTCGTCCAGATTGGAGTGCAGTGGCCACTCCCGGCCACCGCAGCCTCAACCTGCTGGGCTCCGGCGATCCTTCTGCCTCAGCCTTCCAGGTAGCTGGAACTACAGGCGCACGCTACCACACCCGGCTAATTTTTTTTGATTTATTGTAGAGATGAGGTCTTGCCAAGTTGCCTAGGCGGGTCTTGAACCCGCGGGCTCAGGCAATCCACTCACCTCAGCCTCCCAAAGTGTGGGATTACAGGCTGAGCCACCGAGCCTGGCTGAGTATAGAATTTTACCTAGTTTTGTTAAAGCTACAAAAAAAGTACAAGCTGGCAAATTTTCATAACAAAACCATTTTGTGCTATGCAACCGTGGGTTTTAATTTTACCAAACCCAACCATATGTTTTTGTTATCGTAAAAATAAGACTGGTAGTTTAAAAAAATAAAAATCAAAAACTTTCTGTAGGTAAATTTTAGACAAACGTTCTCTATATAAAAAGTTGCATAAAGTGAATGCTTTATACAGACGTTCATACTTTTTCTCATACTTTTTCAACAAATCATATTGTCCATTTACTTAAAATTTGTTGCCTCTTAAATAATTTTACTTTAACTTTTTTCATGGTGTTGTAATATTTATATGTAAGCTTTTGTGCCACTGGGGGCAAGAATGCCATGATTCCTGACCATGGACAGTAACTTCGAACTGTAGATGATTTGAAGTTGATTGTTCTTTTTGTATTTATCTGTTAGAAAAATTTTTGTGGAAGCTCTTGAATTACATATGAAAATGAATCAATTTAATACATATCATTTGGAGATTGTTTACTAGAACCCTGTTGAGAATGATTTTCATTTAATGACTATAAAAAGGAATTTAATCTGTACTCAAAGCTGAGTTCATGCCCTAGGGGAGTATACAGTGTTATCATATTATTTAAAATACTGTTTTTTTCATGCTTATTTGCAAACTTAAGTTTTGAACTTAAAATTTTTAGACTGATCAGAAGAAGGAAGCTGTTGCTCCTGTACAAGAAGAATCAGATCTTGAAAAAAAAAGAAGAGAAGCTGAAGCACTGCTTCAAAGCATGGGGCTAACTCCAGAATCCCCCATTGGTAAGGATAAGAATATATCCATTTTTAAGAGATAGGTGTAGGTTTTGTTCAGTTTCAGCATAGCTAGGATAAGTGAGTTGACTTGATATAGTTTGCATATTTTCGTTATTTGTGTCTCTTAAAGTTATTAATCTTATACTCTTTTTGCTGTTGTGTTTTTTCAGACGTGCTAGTTCATGGTTATTTGTTCAAAAGAGCTGCAAGATGACTTATAGTTGTTAACATACACTGAACCACCGTTGACTTTTCTTATTAAATCAATAATTATTTCAACAATTGCTGAGCAAATTTTGTGTGTTTAAAAAAATAAACATTTGCATAGCACAAAATGGTTTTGTTATGAAAATTTTTGCCAGTATGCTGTGTTAAACTCAAAAATGATGATGATTCCTGATCTTAACTCTATATTCTTTTCTGTAGATTAGAGAGGGATATAATGAATCATATTATTAGTATTCGAAGGTCCAGGAGTGGAGGGAGTAGCTTATAGCTTTCTGCTTTAATGCTAATAAGGGAAATAATTTTGGTAGCTCAATATGGCAGTGATTTGACTTAATCCTATTCTTTTTCTGGGCTATTCATTTTGTTAGGTGTACTAGACCAAAAAGCTGTCCTTAGTATAGGTACTTAGGACAGTTTAGTTACATATCAGAAAGCATTAAATGTTTAAAAGGGTTCTGTGCTGGGTGCTGTTATATAGTATTTTAGTTTGACATGGCCTTTGTCCTTTAGGGACCTAAAATTTTAGGGTTAGTTTGTTGGCTTATTTCATCTAGCCCAGGGAACAGATACCACAGATAGTAACTGCTATATGCTTGTTGTGAAACTGCAGCATAACTGTCCTTTTAGCTGATATTTCTAAAACAGTTCAAGATGAAAAAGCTGATTGCTCTTATGGTCTGTTTCACTGTTACTTCTTTTGACTCATTTTCCTTTTCCTTGTTGGTAGAATTTGAAGACTGAAGTACATTAATTTTTGTGTTTTTATTTAATAAGCTTGTGTTGCATACTGCAGTTTTAAAAGTGAATGAATCAGAACACTTTTTTCTTGTTTCCTAGTAACTAAACCAAGTTGCTTGTTAGTTGTATAGTCTTTGAGTGATCACATTTTTCTGTGCACTAGCTTTCCTTTTTCTCCTGTAGGATTTTTTTTCTCTTTTTTAAGACTTCAGTTTCACTGAACTTACTTGCTCGTTTTTCTTAATTTATGGCCCACCTTCATCACTGATTTTTGAAAGACCATTCTTTAGTTGTGTGTGTGTTGTGTGTGTGTGTCTCCATCTCTAATTCCATTTTTCTTCCCACTTGTGCATTAAGTGCCCACTCTTAAATTTTTGCAACATATACACATCCTTTCTGTCTGTCCTCCATGTATTTACACACTCTTCAAGGTTTCATATATCTATGTATATATGCATTTTATATACATTAATGGCATCATGTTATATGTCTTCTGTTTATTCTGTGTTGCTACATACAAATCTAGTTAGTTATTTCTGACTGATGCATAATATTGTATCATGTACCATCTTTAACTTATCCATTCCCCCAGTGCTATGCACTTAGATTCCTTTTGTCTCTTTGCTTCGCTAGCATAAGCAACACTGCATAGGATATATACTTTCCCCTCGAGGGCTATGAAAGAGTTTTTCTGGGGTGCATGCCCAAGAATTGACTTGCTGTATTATTATATATAGGGCTTACTTAAATTTATTAAGTTCTGCATACCACTGTCAAGAATAGCTGCAAAAATTTACCCTCTTACAACTAGTACATGAAAAAGTTACTGTTTTACCATAGCCACATCATCTCTGGATATTATCCAACTTTCTAATTTTTGCAAACCTGATATGTATAAATGGTATGCCATAATGTTTTAGTATATACATTTCTCTGATAATAGTGAAGTTGACCATCCTTTCATACATCTGTTGACCATTCAGGCTTTCCCTCTGTGCATTGCAAGTTTACATCCTTTTGCCCATTTACAGTTGGGGTTCTTTATCTTCTGATTTGTAGGCGTTGCTGTATATTTTAGGGAGGACTTTTGTCTGTTTTAGTATTTTAGAAAATACCTTCTTCTGTTAATTTTGTTTATAGTATTCTTCATTGAACAGAGTCCTTCATTTTGATGTTATCAAATTTTTCATTTTGATATTGTTAAGTCTACCAGTTACATATTAAGTATTCCTAATCCAAAAATCCAAAATCCAAATTTCAAAATCTACAAAATCTGAAACTTTTAAAAAATGGTAGACAGATTGGATTTTATTTTATTTTGTTTATTTTTATTTTTTATTTATTTCAATATCTTTAGGGGGTACAAATAGTTTTTGGTTACATGGTTGCATTGTATAGTGACAAAGAAGTCTGAGCTTTAAGTATACCCACCTGTGTACATTTTGTACCTGATAGGTACAAAATCCAAAACTTTAAGTGTTAACATGACAATCAAAGGAAATGCTCATTAGAGTGTTTCAGATTTTAGATTTTCAGAATAGGGGTGCTGAACTGTCAAATATAATGTAAATATTCCAAAATCCAAAAAAAGCTGAAATCGGAGACATTATTGGTCCAAGCTTTTCAGATAAGGAATACTCAGCCTATGTAACCTTTTTGTTGTTATTGTTTCTTTTGGTCTTTTTTAAAAGCAGTTCTCTCCTACATTAATGATGTAAATATAGTTTTCTACTTTTTTTTTTCTATTCTGTAGTTCTATGCTTCACATTTAGATATTTGGGTTATATTTTTTAAAATAGTATGAGGTAGGGATCCAACCTGTTTTTTCTCTATGTAGTTAGTTAATTTTCTTAATACCATTTATTAGTCTATTTTCTCCCCCACTGATATCTGATACTGCCTTTGTCATACAGTAAGTTTCCATATATTCATGGGCATTTCTGGGCTTTCTGTTTTCATTATGGATCTATTTGTCCAATTCTACACAGTTAGCCCAGTTTTAATTACTGTGACTTTGTATTATATCCTAATTTCTGGGACTATAGGAAGTTACCACCTGTTCCTCTTTTTCAAAATAGACTTAACCTCACAAACATTTTTCTTTCCCTCAAAAAATTAGTTTGTTGTTTCCCCCCATAATCTTGCCATTTCAAACGTTGCATTTATTTATTTATTTATTTATTTTTTGAGTTGGAGTCTCATTCTGTCACCCAGACTGGAGTGCAGTGGCCACTTCCAGCCACCGCAGCCTCGACCTGCTGGGCTCCGGCGTTCCTTCCGCCTCAGCCTTCCAAGTAGCTGGAACTACAGGTGCGCGCTACCACAACCGGCTAATTTTTTGATTTATTGTAGAGATGAGGTCTCACCAAGTTGCCCAGGCGGGCCTCGAACCCGCGGGCTCAGGCATTCTACTCACCTCACCTCCCAAGGCGCAGGATTACAGGCTGAGCCACCGAGCCTGGCTTCAAACATTGCATTTAGTTATATGTTTTCAGTTTTTAAAAATCTAGAATATCCTCCACACACATAATGTCTTTTGACCCATGATATGTATTTGTTGAAGAGAATGGTCCAATTGGTCTTAGAATGGCCCACCTCCTGGGTTTGTCTGATGGCTTCTCATATTTAGCTATTGTTTATCCCTTGTATTTCCTCTAACCTGGAAATTCGATTTAAAAGCTTGCTTTGCTTCAGGCTGAACATCTTTGGCAAGAATATCTTAGAGATGATGCTATATGCTTCATATTGCATCACATCAGTAGCACATATGGCTTGTTGTTGAGCTGTTAGTAATGTTAAAGTTGATTATCAAATTGTGATACAATTGTGATAGATCCCTCCATTATAGTTACCCCCTTGTAACGAATAGGTAATAATCTGAGGGTGGCATTTAATTATAATGTGATTATTCTTTTTTTTTTTTTTTTGAGTTGCAGTCTCACTCTTGTCACTCAGGCTGGAGTGCAGTGGCTCGCTCACGGCCACCGCAGCCTTGACCTGCTGGGCTCAGGCAATCTTTCTGCCTCAGCCTTCCAAGTAGCTGGAACCACAGTTGCACGCCGCCATGCCTGGCTAGTTTTTGTGATCTATTGGAGAGACAAGGTCTCATCAAGTTGCCCAGACTGGTCTCAAACCCCCAGGCTCAGGGAATCCTCTCACCTCAGCCTCCCAAAGTGCTGGGAATACAGGCTGAGCCACCAGCTGGGCCCAACTATTAATTTCTTAAATTAATCTTTTACCTAATGTTATTGATACTCATTGATGATTCTTATCTGTCAATTATGTAATTAGGAGTTCCAACATTGTTTTTGTAATTCCACCATTCTTTCTACATTTATTGACTGAAGATCTTGTGTAAAAGGGAACCTTCCCTCAATAACTAGGACTATTTTGTTACCTTAAATGTTAGAAAAGCGGGAAATGTTTACTTTTTTCACTTTAATTACTGATAAAATTACTTCAACAGTGGCAGATGAGTTTTTGCATGTGTATTAAACATAGATTAGCTAATATTTTATTTAGGATTTTTAAAAAATATACTTGCAAGTGATTTGCCTGTAATTTTCTTTTTGAAATAAATTGGTTATCATGGTTATGGTTCTGTTTTGCTATTTTGTAGAACAATTTGTAAAAAGATAGATATTAACCTGTTTCTTAAAAACTTGATAGAATTTAATTGTAAAACTATCTTAGATTACAACTCCTCCACAGGGAGTAGAGAGCAGGGGTTATTCATCATTTCAGGTTTTTAATATGGTTATAGTCTGTTCAAGTTTTTCATTTTTTATATTAATATTTTTTGTTTGTTTTTTTCGCCCATAGCAGCAGTAAACATTTATTATCTCTCATTGTTTGTGCCAGTCAGGAATTTGGTAGTGGCTTAGCTTGGTGGCTGTGATTCATGGTCTTTATGGGGCTGAAGTCAAGATCTCAGTCAAAGCTGTAATCATCTGAAGTCTTGAATGAGTTTTAAGGACTTACTTTCAGAGCAGCTTATACACATGGCTGGTAAGTTAGTGTTGGTTGGTAGAGGGAGAGCTGAATTCCTATCTATGTGGACCCCTGCACAGATCTGCTTGAGTATCCTTGCAGCATGTTAGTGGGGTTCTCCCAGAGTGAGCAGTCCTAGAGAAAAGGAGAACCAGGAGAAAGCTATGTTTTTTTTTTTTTTACTTACCCTTGGAAGTCACAAAGTACTACTTCCACCACATTCTGTGTGATAGAAGAGAATCACTAAGTCCAGCCCACATTCAAAGAATTTGTGGGCATTCTGTAAAACCACCAAAATATTTACAGTAAACTCATAGGTCTCTTCATATTTTAAGACAATTGTATTCTTTTTTTCTTTTAGCTTATTAATATAATGATTTACCCTGATAGGTTTTCTAATGTAAAAGCGTGTTTATATTCTGGAATAAACCCAACTTGATTATGAGATACTATTTTTCTTATACATTGCTGCATTAGTTTGATAATATTTTATTTAGGAGTTCTTTATCTACACACTCATTAGAGAGGCAGGTGTATAATCTTTTTTCCATTTACTGTATTTTGTCTGGTTTTATTATAATAGTTCTACTAGCCTCATTAAATGAGTTATGTGGTTTTCTACCTTTTTCTGTTCTCTGGAAAGGTTGTATAATTTTGGAATTTTTGATTTCTTTTTTTTTTTTTTTGAGTTGGATTCTCACTCTGTTGCCCAGACTGGAGTGCAGTGGCCGCTCTCCCGGCCACCACAGCCTCGACCTGCTGGGCTCCGGCGATCCTTCTGCCTCAGCCTTCCGAGTAGCCAGAATTACAGGCACGTGCTACCATGCCCGGCTGATTTTTTTGATTTATTGTGGAGATGAGGTCTTACCAAGTTGCCCAGGCGGGTCTTGAACCCGCGGGCTCAGGCAATCCACTCACCTCAGCCTCCTAAGGCGCGGGATTACAGGCTGAGCCACCGAGCCCGGCCGGAATTTTTTATTTCTTAAACATTTGTTTGAATATTCCCATAAAATCATTTGGGTTCTTGTATCAGTTTTGGCATTTTATTTCTTGTATGAATTTATCTGCTTCACCTTAAGTTTCAACTTTACTGACATATAGCTATTTATAATTCCTTAGTAATTTTCTATTCTCATTACATGTACAGTTATTTTCCCTTTTCCATTTTATACCTTGCTCACATTTTATCTTACTTTCCTTGCAAGAAGTTTGTCTTAATTAATTTTTCAAACAACCAGGGATTTTTTTCCCTAATTTTCTTACCAAACTTCTTGTTTCCAAACCATTTTATTTGTATAGTCAAGGTGCTGACTGATCTGTGAGTATAACCTCAAATGGATCACATTATTACAATCCTGATAAGAGATGACTAAACAATTTAAATTGATATGGACCACATTTGATTCAGAATTTGGGTGTCAGTGGTATTCAAGTTGCATATTAAATTTTCAGTTTTGTGCTGAAAGACAAATGAACCTTAAGTATAATCGGACTTTCGTTTCTTGTCTGTTTACATTTCTTTGATCCTTATTATTATAAAACACATGTTTCCTATATCTGACAGCAGTTATATTATTCAGACATACCAAGAAACCAGAGAATTAGCTATAATTTTTTAAAATGTTGAAATTCCTCAGAACATCCCTCAAGCATTTGTGCCTGATTTATGGGTAAATGAATGTTATTTGTGATACTTGTGAAATACAGTTTTGTTTGTTTGTTTGTTTGGTTTGAGTTGGAGTCTCACTCCGTTGCCTAGACTGGAATGCAGTGGCCGCTCCCGGCCACTGCAGCCTCGACCTGCTGGGCTCTGGTGATTCTTCCAAGTAGCTGGAACTACAGGCGTGCGCTACCATGCCCGGTTAATGTTTTGATTTATTGTAGAGATGAGGTCTCACCAAGTTGCCCAGACGGGTCTTGAACCTGCGGGCTCCGGCAATCCATTCGCCTCAGCCTCCCAAGGCGCGGGATTACAGGCTAAGCCACGGAGCCCGGCTGAAATACAGTTTTTGATGCCCCATGTATATAGGATTTTAATGTGCACAGACAGGAAAAGGGAAGAACCTTCCAAACAGAAAAGTGAGCAGAGACATGAAAGTTGAAAAGGTTAGGGTATACTCAGAGAAATAGCAAGTGATTCACTTTGGCTGCCAGAGTGGGAGGAGAAAGAATATGGAAATTCAGCGTAAGCTACATTGTGAAGGAACTGTTGGGAGATCATTTACAGGTCTTTCATACAGGAAGGTGATGTGATAAGAGCTCTTCTTATCAGTCATAAGCTTTTTTTAAAAATGAGGGCTGGGGTAGACATTTTGCATATAAAACTGATTATAAAACTAATATGGGATAAATATATAAACTAGATTCAGGTGATTTGGAATGTCCCATAAATTTGACTTTCTTTTGAGCCAATTAGAACAACTTGACACAATGCTTTCTGAAACCCAAATAGCTAATGTTTCATTATTTAGTTCTAGTACTTTAAAAAATGGTTTATCAGCTGGGCTCGGTGGCTCAGCCTGTAATCCCGTGCCTTTGGGAGGCTGAGGTGAGTGGATTGCCTGAGCCCGTGGGTTTGAGACCCGCCTGGGCAAGCAAGACCTCATCTCTACAATAAATCAAAAAATCAGCCGGGCGTGGTAACGCTCGCCTGTAGTTCCAGCTACTTGGAAGGCTGAGGCGGAAGGATCGCCGCAGCCCAGCAGGTCGAGGCTGCGGTGGCCGGGAGTGGCCACTGCACTCCAGTCTGGGCGACAGAGTGAGACTCCAACTCAAAAAAAAAAAAAATGGTTTATCTATTCATTAATTCAAAAAATATTTGTTAAGCACCTTCTTAAACCAGACTTGGAGATGGGGTTTTGAACAATACAGACAAGAGGGCTTGCTCTTTTGGAGCATATATTCTTATAGGGGAGATAGATTCTCGTGGTGATGTGATAGAATGAGACTATAAGGGATAACATTAGACAGGGTGTTCAGGGAGTTTTTTTTTTTGAGAAGTGGACTTGTAAAGTGAGATCAGAAAGTCCAGAAGGAGTCAGCCATGCTAAGCTGAGAGGAGGAACATTCCAGACAGAGGAAATAGTGAGTGCAGGTTTCTTTTTTTTTTTTTTTTTTTGAGTGGGAGTCTCACTCTATCGCCCAGACTGGAGTGCAGTGGCCGCTTCCGGCCACTGCAGCCTCGACCTGCTGGGCTCCAGCGATCCTTCCGCCTCAGCCTTCCAAGTAGCTGGAACTACAGGCGCGTGCTACCACGCCCGTCTGATTTTTTGATTTATTGTAGAGATGAGGTCTCACTTGCCCAGGCTGGTCTCGAACCCGAGGGCTCAGGCAATCCACTCACCTCAGCCTCCCAAAGGCGCGGGATTACAGGCTGAGCCACCGAGCCCGGCTGAGTGCAGGTTTCTAAGTAGACCTTGACTTAGGGTTGTGTGACTGCATTGTAATGAAGAGAGAGGAGTGAGTGGAGACCAGATTATTTAGGGCTGCCTAAGTGATAGAAAGTTTTAATAGGAGGGTTTTAAGTGGGAGAGTCTCTTAAGTGAGTCATTAGCCTGAACTACTATAGGGACTAAAGACTGGTTTGTTTAATCATAACTATATCCTGCCTTCAGTTATCACATTGTTATATCCTCAATTAGGTAATTCTGATTTTTGAGAGCTTACTCTGAGAAAAGTTTATTAAGATGAAAATATCTCTTGACAAGTTATTTCTAACCAATAAAAAACCGATTTTATCTTAATCATTTAGAACTAGAAAAAACATGCTTTTACCTGAGGTAAATATTGTATCATTAGTACTATATTTTTATAGTTATGTAACATGTGCATGTTTAGACTCTAAACTTTAGAAGGACACAGTCATAGAGGTCATTCCCTTGTTTTCTTTATGACAACTCTTTTTTGTCTGTGAATGTAGATATGAGAGATAAAGGTAAAGGGCAAGTATGTCACTAAACCTTGAATTATTAGTTTAATGTTATGCTAAATTAAACCATAGAGAGATAATTTAGTAAGTAGATTCATTTTTAAATGAAAATATCTTTATTTAGTGAATGTGATTTGCTACTGAAAGATTTTTTTTTTTTTTTTTTGAGTTGGAGTATCACTCTGTCAACCAGGCTGGAGTGCAGTGGCACGCTCACGGCCACTGCAGCCTCGACCTGCTGGGCTCAGGTGATCCTTCCGCCTCCGCCTTAAAAGTAGCTGGAACTACAGGCACACGCCATCACACCTGGCTAATTTTTTGATTTATTGTGGAGATGAGGTCTCACCAAGTTGCCCAGGCTGGTCTTGAACCCATGGGCTCAGGCAATCCTCTCACCTCAGTCTCCCAAAGTGCTGGGATTATAGGCATGAGCCACCACACATGGCCTACTGAAAGATTTTAAAGAACATTTTATGTGTGACTTAAACTTTGTTGTATACTTGGATTAATTACTGGGGGGGGGGGATGAGGAAAACAGCATATTTAATCTATTATTTTGTAAGTAAATTATTAGTAATTAGCAAAATTTTTTTTACCAAATATATTATGTGGCATAATTTTCAACAAAGGTTTTTTGAGGGGAGAATAGTATCTTCTTGATTAATATCAGTTTATCTGTTTAACTTGAGAGTTTTTGACTCTCAATAATTAAGAGTGGAGATTCAATTCTGGTGAGGATAGAACAGCGCAGGGCACTAAACAAATATGCTTTGCAAAGAAGTCAAATGTCATTGCTTTAATTTATTTCTTAAGCTCATGATATTTATTTGAAATTTTAAATAAGGTAAAGGCATGTGAGATTATGTTTATCAAAGCAATATGAGCTGATTAACACTGAATTAAGAGTCTCATCAAATAGCTAGGGAAATGAACAAAGGATCTGCTGTTCTTTGATTTAAGGATTGAAGCTTCAAAGTCAGATCTATAGACATCTTTTCCTTTCTTTGAGCTTCTTGTTTCTAAACCATTTCTCATCTCTTATTGGCAGATTTACCATTATAATGGAAACTGTGAAGGGTTAAAATCTTTATGAAGATCTCATTACCATTAGGCAGTTAGGCTAGATTTAGCATTTCATAATCCTTAAAACATATGCCTAAGGTTTCAGCATTAAGTCCAGTATTTATTTATAATTTGGCCCGAAGAATGCAGAATACAGATGAAGGCCGTGGCTGTCAAACTTTTTCTGACAGTAACCCACAGTAAAAATATATACTCTGTATCATAACCCAAGGTGGGTATTTTTCTTTTTACTATAGAATGTATTCCCTGAGAATTTATTAAATATTTTTAAATTGTAGAAGTAAAAAAGACACTACTAGAATACGTGAGAATTTATTTTTTAAAAAAATCAATCTATTGTTTCTTAAAAACAATTTTCCTTTTTTAAATTTGACTAAAGGCTGGGCTCAGTGGCTCAGCCTGTAATCCCAGCGCTTTGGGAGGCCGAGGTGAGTGGATTGCCTGAGCCCGCCGGTTCGAGACCCTCCTGGGCAACTTGGTGAGACCTCATCTCTACAATAAATCAAGAATTAGCCAGGTGTGGTAGCGTGCGCCTGTAGTTCCAGCTACTTGGAAGGCTGAGGCATATGGATTGCTGGAGCGGCCACTGCACTCCAGTCTGGGCGACAGAGTGAGACTCCAACTCAAAAAAAAAAAAAAAATTGACTAAGAAGAATTTGTTAAAAAAAAAAAAGATATGGCTAATAAAGCCTCTTTTAACTTTACTGTGCTAGTAGATTCTTTTTTTTTTTTTTTTGAGTTGGAGTCTCACTCTGTCGCCCAG
>CAUYQG010215042.1:22500-30396 GCA_963574415.1 Tarsius wallacei | reverse complement strand
CTACCACGCCCGGCTAATTTTTTGATTTATTGTAGAGATGAGGTCTCACTTGCCCAGGCGGGTCTCGAACCCGCGGGCTCAGGCAATCCACTCACCTCAGCCTCCCAAAGGCGCAGGATTACAGGCTGAGCCACCAAGCCCAGCTTCAATGGTTTTTTTTCAAATGAGCCAGGGAACTTCAGAAGGTGAAATCCTGTGTATGAAAGCACACTGCTCTTCTAGAATAACTACAACAGCAGGACTCTATGAATTCCAAAACGGATTTAATCTTCCTAAATGACCGAAGTAGGTATGATGAGGAAGTAAATGAGAATGAGAATGAAGAAAGCGCAAAGTAAAAATCATGAAAGAGAGGGAAAAGAGAAGTCTATGATGAAGACTGGAAAAACAGAAGCTGGAAGGTAGAGAAAATAGCATCCCCACTTCTGTGATGCATCAAAGGGGGCCAGGCAACAATGATAATAAATAAGTGAATTACAAAGCTAACATCACACTGATACCCAAACAGGGTAAAGATCCAACCAAAAAAGAAAACTACTGGCTAATATCCCTGATGAGCACAGACACAAAAATTCTCAACCAGTTCTGAGAAATCGGATCCAGCAACACATCTCAAAAACCATCCACTATGATCAAGTAGGCTTCATCCCCAGGATGCAGGGCTGGTTCAACATTTGCAAGCCCATAAATGTAATTAAATATATCAACAGATGTAAAACAAGAACCACACAATTATATCATTAGATACAGAAAAAGCCTTGGATGAAATCCAGCATCCCTTCTTGATAAAAAACCTTGAATACCTAGGCATAGAAGGCACATATCTCAAAATAGTAAGTGCCATCTACGACAAACCCACAGCCAGCATATTGTTAAATGAACAGAACTGGAAGCACTTCTCCTGAAAACCAGAACACGGCAAGGCTGCCCACCCTCACCCCTTCTGTTCAACATTGTGCTGTAAATCCTAGCTAGATCTAGGCAAGAGAAGGAAATCAGGGGTATCCAGAAAGGAAAAGAGGAAGTTAAGTTATCCTTCTTTGCTGATGATATGATCCTATACCTTCAAAAATCCAAGAGAATCTGTCAAAAACCTTCTTGCACTGATAAAGGACTTTGGCAAAGTCTCAAGGTACAAAATAAATGTGCAAAAGACTGTTGCATTCTTATCCACCAACAACAAACAGGCAGAGAACCAAATAAAAAACACAATCCCTTTCACAATTGCCACACACAAAAATGAAATACCTCAGCATCTTCCTAACCAGAGAAGTGAAAGACCTTTACAATGGAAACTGCAAAACACTGCTCAAAGAAATCCAAGACACAAACAAATGGAAAAATATTCCATGTTCTTGGATAGGAAGAAACAACATTGTTAAGGTATCCATCCTACCAAAGGCAATCTACAGATTCAATGCAATACCTATTAAATTACCAACATCATTCTTCTCAGACCTGGAAATGACAATACAGAAATTCATATGGAAACAAAAACAACCACGAATAGCTAAAACAATCCTCAGCTAAAGAAACAAAATGAGAAGTATCACACTTCCAGACTTTAAACTTACTGTAAGGCTACAAAAATCAAAACAGCCTGGTATTGGTACAAGAATAGACATATGGGCCAATGGACCAAGATAGAGATTCTGGAAGCAAAACCTCAATTTCTCAGCCAACTCACCTTTGACAAAGCCTCCATCAACAATTACTGGGGGCCCGGGCTCGGAGGCTCAGCCTGTAATCCTATGCTTTGGGAGGCCGAGGTGAGTGAATTGCCTGAGCCCGCGGGTTTGAGACTTGCCTGGGCAACTTGGCAAGACCTCATCTCTACAATAAGTCAAAAAAATTAGCTGGGCGTGGTAGTGCACGCCTGTAGTTCCAGCTACTTGGAAGGCTGAGGCGAAAGGATCGCCAGAGCCCAGCAGGTCGAGGCTGTGGTGGCCGGGCGTCAGAGTGAGACTCCAACTCAAAAAAAAAAACAAAGCAAAACAAAAAAACAAAACAAAACAAAACAAAAAAACAATCACTGGGGAGAGGGGGAACCTATTCAGTAAACGGTGCTGGGAAAACTGACCGACCACATGCAGAAGATTGAAACAGGAACCTTACCCATTCTCTACACAAAAATCAACTCTAAATGGCTCAGGGACTGAAACGTAAAACCTCAAACTACAAGAATTTTAGAAAGTGCAGGAGACACCCTTATGGGAATTGTAGTAGACAACCCATTCCTGAATAAAACCCCAAAACTCCATGCCATAAGAGATAAGATAGAGAAGTGGGACCTCATTAAACTGAAAACCTTCTGCAAAGCAAAAGAAACCACAAAGAGAGTGGGGAGACAGTCCACAGAATGGGAAAAAATATTTGCCAAGTATATATCTGACAAAGGTTTAAAATCCAGGATCTACAAGGAACTCAAACGTGCCGAAAGGAAAAAAAAACAAACAGCTCCATTAAAAAGTGAGCAAAAGACATGAATAGACACTTCTCAAAAGAAGATACACAGGCAGCCAACAGACACATGAAAAAGTGCTCAGTCTCATTCATCATCAGAGAAATGCAAATCAAAACCACATTGAGATACCACCTAACCCCAGTAAGAATGGCCATCATTAATAAAACAAAGAACAACAATGCGTCTACACTGCTGGTGGGAATGCAAACTGGTTCAGCCTCTATGGAAAACTGTGTGGCGATTTCTAAAATAACTAGAAATTGACCTTCCATATGACCCAGAGGAACTCAAAGCATTCTACAAAAAAGATACCCGCACACACATGTTTACTGTAGCACTATTCACAATAGCAAAAACATGGAACCAACTATGCTGCCCATCAAAAGTGGACTGGATTAAAAAAATGCGGTACATATACATGATGGAATATTATGCAGCCATAAAGAAGGTCAAACATATGGACTTTGCAACAACTTGGATTGATTTAGAATCTATACTACTCAGTGATCTATAACAGAAATAAAGAAACGAATGCCACATGTTCTCATTCATAAGCGGACCCTGAACATTCACCATAATACTATAAGAGAGGGATTGGCAGTAGCGGGATACTGCCGGGGATGGGGGAAGAAACACAACATCAATGCGTACCTGATCTCAAACCAGGCAAAGAGGGGACCAAAGGGAGGCCCACACTTTACATGTACGATGACCACTTGTTACCTAATCCTGAATTGTACCCCACATCTTTAAAATAAAATTTAAATTTAAAAAAGATAAAAAATTTTAAAGTAAGTATATTAACCAACGAATTCTATAACCTTCAGAGGGAAGCATGGAGAGGCAATCTTAGGCAGATGGCCAGGGAGTCCTACCTGTGGAAGTGACTTTGGCTCTGAGATCTGAATGATATGAGAACTATGCAGATACCCAGGGAAAGTGCAGAACAGGCAGAAAGAAGAGACAATGCAAAGGCCCTGAGGCAGGAAAAAGCTTGGTCTGCTCAGAGCACAGCAAGGACGTGGTAAAATGTGGCCGGAACAGAGTGAACAAGGAAGGGGATGTGGAAACAGGCAGAGCTGGAGAGATGAGCAGGGCCAGATTGCACAGGGCTTGGCAGGCCATCGTGAGCAGTTCAGATTTTCAGTACAAGTAAATTGAGAAGCCACTGGAGGACTTTAAGCAAGAGAGTGATGCAATAGCGTGGGCAGTTTTGAAAGAATACGCTGTTCATTGTGAGAAAACAAACTATAGGAGGACGAGAGTAGAAAAGAGACCTGTTAGAAAAGTATTGCAATCGCCTAGGCAAAAGATGGTGAAAGGTGGTGAGAGAAATGGTCAGATTTTGAATATATTTTAAAGAAATATATTTTGTATCCTTAACCACCATGCCAACATTTTCACTTATTATATGCTATTTTATACTCTCCACCATACTTTTTTGGGACTTATCTCCTTAAATTGTGATAATCATGACCTTTTGGGGGGTTTTTTTGAGTTGGGGTCTCACTCTGTTGCCCAGTCTGGAGTGCAGTGGCATTAACATGGCTCATTGCAGCCTCAACCTCCTGGGCTCAGGTGATCCTTCCACCATAACCTTTCCAGTAGCTAGGACTACAGGTGCACGGTACCGTGCCTGGCTAATTTTTTTGTTGTTATTGAGACAAGGTCTCGCTACATTGCCCAGGCTGGTCTTGAACTCCTGGGCTCAAGCAACCCTCCCACCTCAGCTTCCCAAAGTGCTGGAATGATAGGTGTGAGCCATCACGCCTGGCCCATAACTTATTTATAGAATTCTATGCAGAATGTTCACAGTAGCAAGAACATGGAACCAACCGTGCTGCCTATCAAAAGAGGACTGGATTAAAAAATTGTGGCGCATATACATGATGGAATATGACGCAGCCATAAAGAAGAACAAAATCATGAACTTCACAGCAACCTGCATGGACTTAGAGTCTATAATACTGAGTGATCTTTCACAGAAACAAAGAGCTGAGTATCACATGTTCTCACTCATAAGCGGACCTTGAACAATTATTGGAATACTGTAAGAAAAGGATTGGCAGTAGCGGGAAACTACTTGGGGAAGGGGGGGGCACGCCTCATCAACAAGGGTACCTGCATCATGAACATTTGTATACCTAGCCTTGAATTGTACCCCACATCTTTTTTAAAAAACTTAAAGAAAAAAAAAAAGAATTCTATGCATAATTAGTAATTCATTTAGTTAGCATTTATGTGTCCATATTATATCCCAAGCGCAACGATAGTTCTTACTTAAACAAGAATTATAAAGCGATTTTTCGCGAAAGATGTCATTTAATACAACAATTTTATAAAGTAGCTCATGTTGATATAATGAATCCCTTTTTTTACACAGATAAGCAAAGATGAGCAAACGTGTTGAAAAAATGATTTGCCCAAGATCATAGGGCTAAGCAGAGGATAAGCCTAGATAGAGTACAGCCGAAGTTCCCTGCCTCCTAAGTGAATGTCTTTCCACCGCAGAGCATGTGTTCTCTGTCTTCCCTCTCTTCAAGTCGCCTGCCTTGCACTATAGACAGCAGATGCTTATGCAAAGCACAATATCAACAATTCTGTGAAGGTGAGGACAGTGTCCTCTCTCTGCATTCAACATACTGACCCATCCACTTGTGTAGTGAATGTGTTTCTCACCATGCCAAAATGGACCTTAGACTTAACCCACGTAGATTTTACCCAGAAAAAAAGTTAGAAAAGATAAGGGCTCATTTGTTGCATTTGGATGGGTGAGTCATGATTTGATTCAAAAAATATTTTATTGGTTACCTACTATGTGTCATAAATATTTACTGGAAGAATGAATAATCCTATATAGTATTATATAAAAGCAACAATCACAATCCAGTTGGAGAGATAAAGCAAAAAAAATCAGAGCATGAGATCATAAAATAATATATAATAAGTAAAGCACTCTGGCAGAGTGGTTAAAAATACAATATGCATTCATTTTTTTAAGGTTCTGGGCTAGAAGTGAACAAGACAGAATGAGTTCCTGCTCTCGGGAAGTGTCTACTCTGGCCTTGTTTCATAACTGCTATTCTTACCTTAACAGCTTTGGACACTTCCAAGGTTCTCCAAATGAATAATAATTGCCAACACTTACTAGATGCTTACCAAGACTAGCGTCTTTGAGTCTCTCAACACTCCTATGAAGAGGGTAATGTTGCTATCAACTTCATTTTCCAGATGAGAAAACTAAAGCACAGAAAAAACCACACAGCTAGTAAGTGGCAGAGCTGGCTTTGAACCCAGGTATTGCGGCCAGAGTTCAAGGGGAACTCCAGGCAAGAGGAAATCCAGGTTTTGCAGGGTATGAAGCTTCTACAGTTCTAGACACTTTGAGAAAAAAGAACACGACGTTACAAATACAAAATTAGGTACAGGGCCTTGGGAGGGACCCGTGGAAGACTTGCACTGTATGAGTAAATCTGCCTCTGGTTTCAAGGTCAACCCATCTGTGCCAGTGTGTAACACCCTAAGCGAGAGCTCTGGTGTTAAAACAGAGACTGCCCCAACCCAAATACCTAGAAGGGGGTTGAGAGAAGAAAACGAGAAAAGCAGCATTATCATTTTCCAGCCGTGAAACTGTAGGTGGGATTTGCCGGTGCTCGTGTCAGTGAGCATTCATAAGGCACCTGTTATGTGCTGAGCGTTAAGCTAACCTGCAGGGTATACAAAAATAAGTCATATATATATAGCGTGAAATACATACTCTCTCTCTCTCTCTCTCTCTCTCTCTCTCTCTCGCTCTCTTGCTCGCTCGCTCCCTCCCAATTCAGTTTATATATCCAGCAATTTATAAATGCAAAGGAGACAAATGTGACAATAGTAACTGTCCTTGATCGATTGATCTATCTATCTAGCTAACTATCTAAATAAAGTTGAGGAACTGAGGCCAGGCAAGGTGGCGCACGCCTGTAACCTCAACACTTTGAGAGGCCGAGGCGGGAGGATTGCTTGAGCTCAGTAGTTCCAGACTAGCCTAGGCAACATTGCAAGACCTCGTTTCCACAAAAGCAATCAAAAAATTAGTCAGGCATGATGGCAAGCACCTATAATCCCAGCTACTCTGGAGGCTGAGTCCGAAGGATTGCCTGGACCCAGAGGCTGCCGTGGATGTGGATGCCATGATTCTGCCACTGCACTCTAGCCTGGGAACAGAGTGAGACTCCGACTCAAAAAGATAAGTAAAATAAAATAACCACTTGTGTACCTAACCCTGAACTGTACCCCACACCTTTAAAATAAAGAATAAAATAAAATGGAGATGAGGAAACTGAGCTCAGAGAGTTGAGTGAGATTTTACAGGAGAAATATATATACATACATGTATATATATATACACGTATATATATTCACGTACCAAGAGAATATATATTTCCATCCTATACATGGTAGAACCAAGCCAGGCAGTTCAAGGAGGCAGTGTAGCACAGTGAGGCAAGTACAGAATCTCAGTCCACCTATTAATCCTGCCCTTTACTTAGTGTGTGACTTTTGCCAAGTTATCTCTCTCTCTCTCTCTTTTTTTTTTTTTTTTTTTGTAGAGACAAGTTCTCGCTAAGTTCCCAGGCTGGTCTTGAACCCTCAGGCTCAGGCAATCCACTCGCCTCAGCCTCCCAAAGTGCTGGGATTACAGGTTGAGTCACCGAGCCCAGCCAAGTTATCTCTCTTAAAATTCATTTCCCTTATCTATAATAATAGTTCCTACCTCATAGGTTTTGTGAGGATTAAATATGATAATGTTGGTAATGAAAGTACTTGGCACAGAGCAGTCAATAAACAGTAGCTATTATTATTACAAATACCACCTCCTTTCCTCAGAGGAGACCAGCTAAGATCATACTTTGTCATCTTACATTTCAGCACAGGAGGATTCAAATCCTGAGTTTAAAAGAAGTTATTAAAGACAGGCTTCACAATATCTTCTAGTACATGAACTCTCCAAGTCTTCTCTAAAAAAATTAAACATCTTCATAATGTGTAGTAGACCATGCCCTAAAAGTATGTCAATAATTTGAATTCCAAGTCTCTATTTAGCTTGTAATTTCCTACAAGCCCTAATTCTTCTTCAGTCAAGGTCTGATTTGGTTCAGATGGGTTACACTGTGAAAGACTAAATAAAATAGATGCAGTTTTGCAGCCAATCTGCACGGACCGGTTTGTATAACTCCAGTGGACAAGTGAGCATTTGCCAAGTGGTCTGAATTAACCTTTGCTTTGTGCCCATTTTTAGGAGGAATGAATGAACACCAGCAGCCGGCTGGTCTGTCTGGCCTGCCTGGTGTCTGGCATTCAGGGACTTTTCCTGGCTGACCTTTTGGAGAACGTCCAACACTGAGAAAATGGAATCCAAAAGGAGACACAGAATCGGGTTCCATGTTTTC
>CAUYQG010215042.1:0-20000 GCA_963574415.1 Tarsius wallacei | reverse complement strand
TTTTACTTAAGCCCATGCATACCAAAGTATGAGTTTGTGTTAAAAATTAAAGACCCTTTTACTAGAACAAAAGACTTTATGAACTGTTGACTTTGGGAGGTTTTATTACAGGGGCAGGCTAGTCTATCAAGACAAGTCGACTTTTTCTGTGCAAATTCCAGTTAAATCTTTCTTCTGAGGATGTGTGTTGGGTTTTGTTTTAAAACATGTCCCCTTTTCCCTCTGCCCTGCCATCCCCCAGGCTCCAAATAATATGCTACTTTTCAACCTCAATGCAGTGTCCTAATAATGTCTGCCTTCAATGTTATGAATGAGACGGTAGAACACATATTGTGTCCTTTTGCAATTAAGAAAATATTTGCTGGCAGCTTCCAAACTGGCAACAACAAGAAGATGCTATAAAATCACTGCAGTGAAAAGCTAAGGTTTAATTAGCCTATTATCACATATGTTAATCCCTTTATATTTTCATAGTCCTTAGTCACAGCTACTCTTACTTTGATGAGTCTCTTCTAATTTCATAGCAGTGATCTTATTATTTTTGATCCTAAGCACTTAAATTTTTATATTTAGCTGCAGTCTTTTATGTTGACATTTCTGTGTAATTTGTTTTTCTACAGCTAAACCTGAAATAATCTGAAATTGGAAAATATTCAGAAGACCATGAAAATCGATGACTATTTGGACAAAAGGTTCTACAACAAGCCAGAAAACTTATACCCAGAAATCACACACACACACACACACACACAGTCACACACATACAATTAATTTAAAAGCTATTTATCAAACCTTTTAAATTTTAATCACAGTTTGGTTTCCCTACACTGGATTTTTACACATTAAAGCCATTTATTTGAGAATGTGCCACTGTATATGTCTGTATTTCAATAAAAGTGCTCTTTCTAGATAAGAATTAGAGCCTTTCACTCAGACCCGAATTTTTTTTACATCTATCACTTTTCTCAGACATATTAAATTCATTTTTTGTTGGCTTCTATTTATGACATTAAAATATTCCACAAGTACCAGCTTAATTAAAATTTACTTGTAACAAAAAGCTTTAACATATATACTATTATAATTTTTGTTTTTGAAATAAGAAACATAAGTCCCCAAAAGGTTAAGTAATATAGAATAATAAAAGTACCTGCCTCAAAAATTTTGCAAGGATTAATATTAATTAATGTATGTAATGTGTCTGGTACATACCAGGCTTTCTACAAATGATTGCATTTGTTTTTGTGTGTTGCAAAAAGAGCTCTCCCAACATATTTGGAATTGGTTTCGTGAAATTTTTACCTTAACATCATTAAACAGTTGTTCACAAGTTTTACCACAAATACAAAAAATATTAGACCCTATCCCTTTGGGTTTAGGAAGGATACCAGCTAAGGACATTGTCAGGCACAAGAGAAAGAATATGAAGCTGATACCTCCCACACAATTCCAAGGTTCGAAGCCCAGATCCTTGTCTAAATAACCAGAAAATGCAGTGAAATTCATATTAATAACCAGTGATCATTAAGGTCTGCATTATTGTCTTGTAGCCACTTGCCAGGAGCTGCTTCAAAACAAGTATGGCAGGCTTTACCCCACTCTATCACAACTGACTCTGCCCTTCCCAAAGCCATCCTTTTTGCAAGTTCCAAATCCCCATCTAAAGGAGTCAAAAGTGAGATAAGAGACAAGACTTCTTATGGATGCACAGATAAAAACAAATCTGAGCTGGGCTCGGTGGCTCAGCCTGTAATCCCGCGCCTTGGGAGGCTAAGGTGAGTGGATTGCCTGAGCCCGCGGGTTCGAGACCCGCCTGGGCAACTTGGCGAGACCTCATCTCTACAATAAATCAAAAATTAGCCGGGTGTGGTAGCGCGCGCCTGTAGTTCTAGCTACTTGGAAGGCTGAGGCGGAAGGATCACCGGAGCTCAGCAGGTCGAGGCTGCGGTGGCCGGGAGCGGCCACTGCACTCCAGTCTGGGCGACAGAGTGAGACTCCAACTCAAAAAAAAAAAAAAAAATCTGATTCCATTTTCTGAAAGTCCTCGAACAAGTCCTAGCTTCACAATCTCCTATATCAAGTTGCCTCCTTGACATTTCCACTTCAATATCTTGATTGGCTTTGTCCAAAATCAAACTTTAAAAAATTGTTTTTTTATTCTAAAGAGGCAGGGTACAATTCAGGATTAGGTAGATAAGTGGCCGTGGTACCAAAATCAAACTCGTGATTGCCACTTTGCCTAAGCTTGCTCCTCCCTACCATTCGCATCTTATTGGCACCACCACCTACCCCGTGGCTCAGACAAAAAACACAGGAGTCATCCTTAATTGTCCTCCTCCTCTCACAACTCCCATATAATTCATCCTGAAATCCCATAGGCTCTACCCCTAACGATATTCCAAATACATTCTTTCCTACCCTAATCCAAGCCATCATCATCCTCTCTCACCTGCATGGCTATAAGAATCTCCGACTTCCGACAGACATATGGACTTTGCAGCTACTTGGATGGATTTAGAGTTGATCATACTCAGTGATCTGTCACAGAAACAAAGAACAAAGTGCCACATGTTCTCACTCTCACTCATAAGTGGACCTTGAACAATTATCATAATCCTATAAGAATGTTATTGGCTTTAGCGTTAAATTGCCTGGGTTGGCTGGGGTGGGATTGGCAGTTGAGGGAAACTGCCAGGGGAGGGAGGAGCACACCTCATCAACACGGGTACCTGCATACTGAACATTTGTATACTTAACCCTGAATTGTACCCCACATTTTTAAAATAAAATAAAAGAAAAAAGAAAAAAAAAAACAATGAAGGGACATCTATAGAAAACACACACACACATTTTCTTTTTTTTGTCACAGTTGTCAGGGTCATTCAAGAGTCTGAAAGCTCAGCTTGTATTCTCGATTGAGAGTGGTGTGGAGCAAAAAGATATGTGTACTGTGAGTGAAAAACTTTGTTAAGTATTGAGGATGGAGTTTTTTTTATCAATGAGTATAATCTGACTGATATAGTTCATTCTATCTAGCTTATTTTGGCTGACACATTTCTCAAACAAAACAAATGGAAATACAGTCATATTTTTAAATGATGAAAGAGAATGACTATCAACCTAGGTTTTTACCAAAGAATATCCAAAGAATATCTTTAAAAATAAATATAAAATGACATTTTCAGAAATAAAGATACTGGACAAAATTTAAAATTGCAGATCTGTTCTGCGGGAAGGTACAGATATTGGAGGGTATTCTTGGTAACTAATTATAAGGTGTACAGGATATTTTCAATGCAAAGGACACTACAAGAGCCAAGATATTTAATAAAAAGAACAAAATTGGAGTAATTTCTCTGATAAACATCAAAAATTATAATAAAACTACAGTAATGAAGAGAAATAGATAAGTAAAACAGAGTACTGAAATATCCAATATTTTATAGAAAATTAATTTAATATTTTTAGAACAAAAAAGGAAAAAAAATCCTCAAAGTAGAGAATAAAGTATGAAATTTTGTATAAATGAGTTTGAAACAATAGCATAGACATATAAAATTAAAACAAAACTTGACACTTGATCTTACCTCAAATCATGAACAAAACATTAAAGAATGTGTAAGCAGGAACATTAATGCTTCCAGACCATAAAATCTCTTTTCTTCCTTGCCTCTTCTTCCATTTTTTTTCCTCTTCCACTTTTCCCTCCTCTTAGCTTTCTCTTCCTGAATAAATCTATCTAGAAGCCATTAGATGGAACAGAAGATGGTGTCTGCAGGAGTGTGTGTGCATGCGTGTGTGTGTGTGTGTGTGTGTGTGTGTGTGTGTGTGTGTGAGACTGTCAGGTGTTAGTGATGTAATCAGGGTGTTAGTGATGTAATCAGGGTGTTGAAACCCAAGTTAGGTGACAAGGATGCCTATGCAGGGTGAGTGGTCAAGTGCAAAGTGCTGGATCACATGTTGGGTAATAAATACACAGGCATCATATAGAAGTCCAGAATAGGATGCTGAAGCTTGTTAGATAAAAAAGGGCATCCACACAAGCGAGTAGCCTAGCACAGACTATATAACATTCTGAGCAGAAGTGCCTTTGCAGAGATGGGGTCAGTATAACCAGTTACAGGATTTCCAATCTCCAGTGGATGAAAAGGACTCGGTGTTACCAGGCAGATCAATGCAGTTTTTTGGTATTCAAGTGAAATAATGAAAATGTCCATGTGAGACAGGGTTCTCTCATGGGGTGCTGAAATTCAAGCAGGTTGATCTACCATTAAGTACAAAAACCCAAGCATGTTGAGAAAAGTGCTTTTGTATACTGGCCTGGAGCGCAGAACCGGAGGTAAGTGGACCACCCACCACTGAGTGTTGGCACACAAATGGGGTGAGAGGGATAGCTCATTGGAAAACAATCCTGCACAGAAGGTTAGTGCCCAAGCAGTGGGAGGAAAAGAATCCACAAGGAGAGAGGCAGATGGGAACCAGGAATGTTGGAGTCCAGAAGGAGCGAACAGAGCATTCCCAAGGGAAGGCATCATAGTGCAAAGTAAAATGGTATCTATCTAAAAGTCAGGTGGGCATGCATAAACGATGTTGAAAGGTTGAGGTGGTGGCCTGTTGTGGAACTGTGGAGATGAGTGATTTGATAAAGGTCTATGGAGGGCAGGGGGAAGGAGCAACAGCAGCAAAGGGAGACTGAATAGAGCTGGATGGATAATATATATAAACAATAATGTGAGCCAGGTGTTTTCCCATAATAGAAAGAGGTTACGTATATGGAAAGCAAGAACAGAACAAACTCTGTAATGATGTATTAGAATTAGAGAAATCAGTGTGAGTTTGTTGTGCGATATATATCAATTGACATATGAATACAGAAGTTAACACGAGTTTACATATACACACATGTATGTGAATGTGTGTGTGTATGTGTGTGTGTGTATCTCACTAGCTCTAAGAGGGCCTGAGAACAGTGACAGCAACAAAACAATGACTGAAATTATCATTCAAATATTAGTTTCTAAATTCAACTTGACACACTAACAGGAAAAAGAATGTCTCAGTTCGGTGGTATTGCTCTAAAGGAATAACTGAGGCTAGGTGATTTGTAAAGAAAAGAGGTTTATTTAGCTCATGCTCCTTATAGAAAAGACCTTTATTTGGTTCACGGTTCTGTAGACCGTACAAGAACCATGATGCCAACATCTGCTCAGCCTCTGATGAGGACCCCATGCTGCCTTGAGTCAGGGCAGAAGGCAAAGGGGAGCCAGTTTGCAAAGGACGTGTGGCAAGAGTGGATGCGAGAGAAAGGAGGAATTCAGGCTCTTTATAAGAGTAAGCTGCTCTGGTGGGAAGGAGTAGAGTAAGAACTCACTATTGCAAAAATGGCATCAAAACACGGGTTTGAAATCAAGTCATTTCATAAAAGATCAGCCTCCACGAACCAAACACCTCTCATTAGACTCCATATCCAACTTGGGGATCAAATTTCAACATGAGGCCTGGGGAAATTAATTTGGAGCTTCTGAGAGAAATGACAGATTACAGGGTTAGGGCAAAAGAAGTATAAGATGGGCTTAAAAAATTTGCACTAGGAAGTAAGAAAGTACTCCGTGAAAAATGGAAACTTTTCTAAACGATGCAGAGGTAAATTGAAAAAGCCACTGTTACTTCCAATTCCTATCATCTTCACTCATAGCAAGAAGGCCAGTTACTACAACACTCACCATCAGCTCTGAACCTCAAGCATAGACACTAATGATTTTCTCAGTGATGTTTGTTCCTCTCTTAGCAAAGAGTTTCTTATTGATTTTATAAATCCAGTATTCAAGCCCTTTCACAGAATGTCACATGCTGAGTTTTCCAACCTTACTCCATATATCCACTTCAGCATATCACAAGGCCAACTGCAGAGAGAGAACGTAGCAGAGAGCTCTCCGCCATTAATAGTCCTAGTCCCTGGGACAATGAGTCTTCCTTCTTGAAGTGGAAAAAAAAATCTGTGTAGTACACCACTCTACTACAAAAAGTTATGAATAGCTGGTGTCTTTTTTTCTTAATTCATTAAACCACAGAATGTTTGATGTTCTCCTTGATCAAATACATATGCAACATGTGCTGTGCTTTGAATGTGTTACCTCCAAAAATTCAGGTGTTGCTAAATTGACAGCACTAAGAGGTGTGAACTTTAAAGGCCATTATGCCATGAGGGTGCTTCCTTCTTAATGGGATGAAGGCCCTTATAAAAGAGATTTCATAGAACATTCAGCTATCTTGCTAGCCTGCTTTTCCATTTTCCTCACACATGAAAACACAGAAAAACTGTCCTCACCAGACAACTAAACCTGCTGTCTCCTCGACCTTGAACTTTCCAGCCACTAGAACTGTGAAAAAATAAATTTCTGCATTTTTTTGTTAAATAAAATATTTATATATTATTATAGCAGCATAAACAGACTAGAGCACCATGAGAGTCTTTTCTACACATGAAAGAGATGTGTCACAATAACAATTTTGTTTTTTTGAAGTAGTGAAAGAAAGGGACTTTTGTTTTCGTCAAAGTTTAGTAGAGCCACTGAAGGCATCTGCACACCAAGGCTTAGTTCTTTATTTTGGTTGACGTTATAAGACATCTAAACACATTGCATATTTTTCTGAAAGGGCTTCCATGAATAGTCAATCAAATATTTGTTTGATTAGTTCAATCCTAGCAAAAATATATCTTTGGAAAATAAATTTGGCAAAAAAAATTTAGACTAGCTTTCTACACAAATTAGTTTCTGAAAGTAAGAGTGATCTGAACTACATTCCAATAATTTTAAAGTTTCAGACTGAAACACAACTGTTCTATAATTTCGAACTCTACAAAAATATCTTAAATAGTTCTGTATGGTTTGCTTTTTCAATTTTACTAATAGTAATTAAGACCTATAAATATAATTCCATTCGTATTACACTAGTGGAAACTATATATGATAATGTTGACATGGTAGAATTCTATAACATCTTGAAAGTGGTTATCTAAAATATATATTCTTCAAAGGCAAGTACAACCATTCTAATTATGTTAGGAAATAGTAATCTTTTTCCCCAGTTAATGAACTCAGAAATGAGTTTTGTTATGCATAGCACTAACCAATAAACACAACCCATTGCTGATTGATATGTTTGCTTATAAGAAAATAAATGTTAGATTTCTGTGTTTAAATGAAATAACTCTAACTATGTAAAGTTGTATTAATGAACAATTTATATTTTCAATTAGTGTTTTTATGTAGTATTCTTATACAATTAAAACAATTTATGATCTATTTTGAAAAACACACACATATGCAATGGAATACTACTACACATCCACCAGAATAGTCATAATTAAAACTTGACAATATCAGTGTTTGGTGAGGATCTGAAGCAACAGGAAATTTTATATTCTATTGATGGAAATATGACTGGTACATATTTTTGAAACTAGTTAGGCATCTTACATTAAATGTGAAGGGTTGCATACCATATGAGCTAGCAATTACACTCTTATGTATTGTCAAATAGCATTGCGAATATATGTAGTACACCACTCTACTATAAAAAGTTATGAGCAAGAGACATGAGCAAAGTTATATATACATAAAAATTATATAGCTGATTCATTATAAAATATGTACCATAATACATACACAAATATTTCTGTAAATGTATAAAATGTTCTACTCATTAAAAATCAAACTATATAACTAAAATATAATACTTGTGGATATCTAAGGGAGGATTCCCTCCCAATGGAATTGTATTTTGAGGGGTGGTCCCCTTGTAGAACAGACTTACCCTGCTAAGTAAGTGTTCTAGGAACCCATTGGCATCAATGGACCAACTAGCATTGTTGTGAAAGGCTGATTTCAGTTTCAGTTAATTTGTTTTTGGAGAGTCTTTCAATACATTTGCCCATTTCATGATGGATGATTTAGAATGAACCTGCCCACACTGTGGGAAGTGTCCAACACCTTTTGATCAAAAATGGCATGACCCCTGTGCCCTGCTCTCCCTATTCTCCCGATCTCACCCTGAGCAAATTTTTTGTTTGTTTCCATGGTTGAAAAAAGCCCTCAAAGGGAAACATTTTGCAGATGTGGAAGAGGTGAAACAAAAAAACAGCAGAAGCACTGGAAGGCTTCAAAATGGACAATTTCAAAAATGTCTTGAGTAGTGGAAAAAGTATCTCAATAGGTGTATTGCATCAAACGGAGATCACTTTGAAGGTGACTGAAGTTAAACATGTAAGAATAAATACACATCTTCTAGAAATAAAGTCCAGGTATTGTGGGTTCCACTTCATATGTTCAGTTGCTAAAAATTAAAAAAAAGGAAAGAAAAAGGCAAGAAAAATGTTACCATAAAGTCAAAAGTTATCTTGAGTGAGAAATGTGTAAACATGGAATAGATTCACAGGGCAACACACATGGCTACATTGCTATTTATTCTGTGATATAATGTCTTGATATGTACATTTCTCAACATATGTGTTTTATTTCAAGACAAAGTAGATAAGAAAAATGATGCAGTCTTTTGCTTGGAGGATAAAAATAAAATATCATGTTAGAAGTTGAGGAAGAGAATTCTTCAAGTTTCTGATTTTTTTTCACATTCCTGTAATAATTAGTTATATTTTTACTTATACATTCTATATTTGCTTAAATTACTTATTTACCTAATTTTTAAAAAGTAAATACTTTTTTTCTTTACAGACTCCTAATTTGAAGTCATGAATTAGTTGGCAAGTATAAGAAAAATGTAATTAGCTTTATGGATTTTAATGAAATCTAGTAAAAGCATCATAACAAGAAGTAGTCTGATATCTAGAATTCAAAAATTAAATCTATAAATTTTCAAAAATAAAAAATACATAAAAGTTAAAGGAGCACATGATAGAATTCAAGCAAGTTTATAAAGAAAATTCAAGATCAGTGATAAAGTGGAAAATGATACTTTTTAAGTATTCATAGGACTATCGAATAGAGTTGTAAAAGTTGGAATAAGAAATAAATACAATGAACCACAAAATCATTGTGCCAGACTTTATTCCTTATTGTGGGCTTTGCACACACAGACACCTGTCTAATATTTGACCTCCATTTGACCACTCCAAACCAACAATCATGCTCATGTATACCAGAACCACCACTGATTCTTAGGGAACTTGGGACACACTTCTCATAATGCTGACAGTTCTCCCTTCTGCAAAACCACACATAAGGTCCCGGGTAGAAATTCTGTCAGGAGGAACTTTCTACAATTTAGGAAATGTGTCCACTTGAAAATTAGTCTGATATAAAACATTTTAGTAGTATGTCAACTTTAGAAAGAAAGCAAAATACTGTAGCAATCACAAGTTTAAATATAAACTGATTCTTCATTACACTCAGGCAAGGTGCAAGTCCTCCCTGATCTATCTTGTTCCATTGTGATCCCTAAACTTCCTTCTCTGAGTGTTTTACCAATAAGCTTTCCAAAGTTGGGGTAGTCCAGATCACATGCACTAAGGTCATTTGTGTCAATAATCTTCTTTTTTTTTTTTTTTTGAGTCAGCTTCTCACTCTGTTGCCCATGCTGGAGTGTAGTGGCATGATGATGGCTCAATGCAACCTTGACCTCCTGGGCTCAGCTTTCCAAGTAGCAGGGACCGCAGGTGCACGCTGCCACACCTGACATATATTTATTTATTTTTGAGTTGGCGTCTCACTCTGTCACCCAGGTTGGAGTGCAGTGGCACACTCAGGGCTATCCCAGAGTCAGCCTGCTGGGCGCCAAGATCCTTTTGCCTCAGCCTTCCAAGTAGCCGGAACTACAGGTGCGCGCTACCATGCCCTGCTATTTTTTTTATTTATGGTACAAACGAGGCCTTGCCAAGTTGCCCTGGCTGGTCTGGAACTCTCAGGCTCAGGCAATCCCAAGGTGCTGGGATTACAGGCATGAGCTACCTGAAGACCAGGGCCAAGAATCATTAATTCCTTCCTGGAAGGATCTGAAATTGTCTTGGAGAGATTCCGTAGCATTGTTACCTGAAGGAAGAGGCTAGGGAAGGTGAGTTTGGAGTCCTAGCTTGATTGATCCCTAGGCAGTCAAATTCTCTCAGCTTTACAGAAGGAAGTCAGCAGGTTGTTTTGGAGTTTTTGTCTGCTCATGTGTTTGTTTTTAAATCTCAGACAGCTTTTCTGACTGTAGCTCTCTACTGGGCCCTTACTCTCACTTCTGATTTTATTTTATTGGCTTCTCACAAAGCTACCTTTCTTGACTTGTTCTTTGATTTCCGGTCATTGAGTAAATTGAAGTAGGTTATAAAAAAGAGTCCTGTAAAATGCACCATAAAGATGATAATATTTCTCATTAATCACTCATTCTTATTCAATGCCCCCCAATTAGGGCACCCTGAAATTAATTACCTTCTGGTATAAGTACAAAGGACAGCTTTAATTTTCCTGAGCAAGCAGATTTTTATTTTTTTAACTGTTGACTCTCGTGTTTATCTCATAGACACATGCATTTGATAACTAAAAGTTTTCTCTTTTTTATACTAGCTTTTGGACATCATAGAGCCAAATCAATGGCTCAGGACAATACTGTAGAGGTCAGAATGGCAAGCACAAGTCGCGTTTGACTTTCCTTTAGTCTGCATTCTGTTTTTATCTGTTTTTCTACATACAGTTTTCTACTTACAGATTTGCCACCTTTATGAATTTATGAATTTCTATATGCCACCATTCTAGGGGAATAAAAACATAAGGAAGTTAATACTCCTTTGTTCTTATTTATGTCTTTCATGCTTGTTGCATTGAGTATTTAATAAAAATAAAAATATCAAACAAGTAATTTCTCAGATTCAAAGAAAACCTAAAAAATTTTATATGTAGTCTATAAAAAAAGTATTATAAATATATTTAGAAGGTAGAGTTTATGATACATAAAGTATATTTATTACAAACAATATTTTCAATAAATAAATTACTAAATATTTAGCTTATATATTTTATAATGAATAAAAAAATTCATTTTTTTCTTTTATTTTAGAAAGGTCACTTACTTTAAACATCAACACTTAATAATGTAGCACTATAAGTAATATTATACTATCAAATAAATTTGAGAACAATGAAATATTCACTTTCAGGTTTGAAGAAAAGTTAGATAAAAGGAAAGAATACAAGGACATAAACAACAAAATCATTAAGATGTATTTAAGAGTTAGAGCTCTTAAAACCTGTTATAAGCAGATTATATGCTTTCTTTTCTGTTTTTTATGAACCAGGAAAATTGTTTTGAAAATATACAAATATATGATAATTTTAAAGAAAACTTCAATAAATTATCCATATTGGAAGTTAGTCTATATTTTCTATAAATAACATAGTAAATTTAAATAATACTGATGGAAGTAAAATAAGTAAATTACTATATAAAATATCATTTACAAAGGAAATGAAAAAGTAAAACACTGAACTAAACCAACATTCAAATAAAAATTAAAAATAAAATACATGTAAGTTCTATGAGATTTTTAATTTGCTCTTTGAACCACATTATATAGGTATTTTTTCAACAAAAGGTTAAATATAACTGAGAAATTTGAAGAATAAATCTAATAAACAATTTTAATAGAAACAAGAAAATAGAAGCAAGAAAAAATCTTGTATTTATAAAGATGTGAATAAATCAATATGCACTGCAACAGAAATACATTTAATCAAGAAACAAAGTAAAATATAAATGATAGGAGACATATAGCAATATATTCTTATTTAAAATTTAATGACTTTTTAAAAAACTTGATTAAAATACTTGAGAAATTACTCAATTCAAGGAAAAACAGAATCCTCAAAGTATATGCATAAAATAAATAAAATATTGTTAAGTTATTATGTTAAATAAGTATATCTAAAAATGGCATCATAAAAATTCTCTCAGCCTTTCAAGGTGCTAATCATTCCCATGTTAAGTAATCTACTCCATCATAAACAAATAGAACCAGCCCAATTTTTCCATAGAATTTATATATACTGGGTAATTTGAATAAACATACAAATGGAACTTCCCAGTTTTGAAACTTTGTGTTTGCCAATATCATTGAGCTTATCTTCAAATGTATTTAAAGATGAACATATATTTGTTACTCAAAATGTGAAGGTTGCATAAACCTAATATATATATGGACATTTAGTTTTTAATTAAATTATTTTTATCTGAGTTTCCTCCTCAGGAGACTGACTCTCAAGCAAGGGACTGAACCCCTCCAAAACATTGTATCTAGACAATGAGATGCCATACCCTTCACTCAGCATAATTGCTTCCCTATCCCACCCTAACTGTTGTTTTATGTTCCTTTCCCCAACATATAAACCAACATGTTCAGCTGGCCTGGGAGATGAATTTAAGACTGATCCCTCATTCTCCTCGGCTGATATCATCCAATTTAGAAGGCGTCTTCCCAGCTGGGCATGGTGGCTCAAGCCTCGAATCCCAGCACTATGAGAAGGTGAGGCGAGAGGATTGCCTGAGCCCTCTGGTTCGAGACCAATTTGGACAACATGGTAAGACCTCATCTCTACAATAAATCAAAAAATTAGCTGGGCGTGGTAGTGCTAGTCTGTTGTTGTGGCTATTTGGAAGGCTGAGGAGGAAAGATTGCCTGAGCCCAGCAGATCGAGGCTCCAGTTGCGGGAGCATGCCACTGCCCTCCAGCCTGGGCTAGGGAGTAAGACTACAACTCAAGTATCTTCCCTGGCTGTACTCCTTGTCTCTGTGATTGACTTTCTATGTGGAGAGCAAAAGGACCTCTACCAAACTCCTGGCATTTCAGTAACACAAAAAGATAAAACATTTTTCAATTAGTTTTATGATCATATATTCCAAATAGCAAAGCTTTGCAATATAATACAATAAGTATTCAGGCAAATGATAGTAGGAAAAAATAGCAACTGAATCCAGCACTATACTAAAAGAACAGTTAATCATAACCAAATAAAGGAATCATAACCAAATAGAGTAATTACAAAGCCAATAAGTATAAACAATTTAACAATAATTCAATGGAAATAATAAAATTCATTTTGATAGAGGTTGAAGATAAGTTGTTAAAACTCAGTTTTTATTCCCGCAAAACATTTTATTAATATTAGATGAGGTAATCTTTATTATGACAAATAGTATCTAATTGAATAACACTAACAATATTTCTTTTTTTGTTGTTTTTTGTCAGAGACTCACTCTGTCGTCCAGGCTGGAGTGCAATGGCACACCCATGGCCACCACAGCCTAGATCTGCTGGGCTCATTAGATCCTTCCACCTTAGCCTTCCAAGTAGCTGGAATCACAGGTGCACTCCACCATGCCCAGCAATTGTTTTTTATTTATTATAGAGATGAGATCTTTCCAAGTTGCCCAGGGTGGTCTTGAATATCCAGGCTCAGGCAATTATCTTGCCTCTGCCTCCCAAAGTGCTGGGATTACAGGCGTGAGACACCATGCCCAACTAAATAACACTAAAAATATTTCCATTTGAATCTGAGAATTTATAAATAATTAACAATATCACTTAACATATCTTCAAGTGTATTGAAAGATGAACCTATATTTGTTTCTCAAAATGTAAAGGTTGCATACACTTAATAAAATATTTACATGGACATTTAGTTTTTTAAATTTATATTATTTTTTTCCATTTTTTTTAAATTTTAAAGATGTGGGGTACAATTCAGGGTTAGGTATACAAATGATAATTATGCAAGTATCCTTGTTGATGTGGTGTGCCCCTCCCTCCCCTGGCAGTTTCCCTCAACTGCCAATCCTACCCCCCATCCCTTGGCAGTTTGCCACTACTGCCAATCCCTTCCTTATAGTATTATGATAAATGTTCAAGGTCTGCTTATGAGTGATAACATATGGTATTCTGTTCTTTGTTTCTGTGATAGATCACTGAAGTATGATAGACTCTAACTCCATCCAAGTTGCTGCAAAGTCCATATTTTTTCCTTCTTTATGGCTGCATAATATTCCATTGTGTATGTATGTACCACATTTTTAAAATCCAGTTCAGATTCTATGGACAGCATATTTGGGTCTATGTTTTTGCTATTGTGAATACAGCTATAACAAACATACATATGCAGGTATCTTTTTGGTAGAACGACTTGTGTTCCTCTGGGTATATTCCCAATAGGGATATTGTTGGATCATGCAGAAGGTCAATTTCTAGATCTTTCAGAAATCACCACACCATCTTCTAAAGAGATTGAACTAGTTTGCACTCCCACCAGCAGTGTAGAAGTATTCCTTTTTTCACATCCTCTCTGGTATTTAATTGTTTTTGTTATAACATACTTGCTCATGGAGCAAACCTAAAAGTGCTTATAAACTACATGTTGTGACAAATATTTAACAAATGTACATATTCTGACATATTCTTCAAGAAATGTAAAATTCAAGTACATTAAATACAAATTAACAACATTTAAATGTTTCTATCTATTTCATATGGCAGACAATGCTCTTTTGTCTAAACGAAATGGCTTTTTCAATATGAGTATGCCAGTAGCCACTGGTGGCAATATCTCTATAAAGCTTAGTATTTCTATACTAATATATGCCACAATTATTTGAATAATTTATTATTCTGAACCATTTTCTAGTCCAAAATAATCATCATTGATGTAGTACATCTACCTACTACTTTTCTCATTAGTCTCTGGCAATTAAAGTAGTACACTACTGTGCCACAGATGTCCCTTTCGTTGGCAAATCATAAGTATTTTTAAAAAGAAATTAAACATATAGTGTTTAAAAATAATATTTGTATTTGGAATTGTTACTAAAGTCAATTTTTTGTCTATGTATGCAGTTTTTCAGATAATTTAGATACAATTAGATAAATTCAGGCATCCACTAAGACTATTGTTTTCTGGAAAGTAAGATGTTTTATTCTAACCCAAGCATTCATATATTAAAATGTAATCCCTTTGATAATGTATGCCTGTGCCATTATGATCAATACCCATAGAGGGTATTGGCAGTCTATCTACAACACAAGCAAATCAACTGAAAGCTATTATACCTAAAGAGCTCAGGAAGACAAAAATGCCTTATGACACTTAAGTTATTTGTCCTAAGTCTTTATTTTGCCTACCTACCTTTTGTGTGATATAAGACAAGCTCTCAGTCACTTAATGACATGTTTTCCCTGGCAAATTGTCTATTTGTTTCAATTCATTTCAATTCACATCACACAATGCTGCAAAAAGAAAATTTTAAGAACCACATTTCATTGACTAATCCACAACTTAAAATTTCTTGGAACAAGATAGATTAAGAAATTGTGTGGGGATTTATTCTCATTGCCTTGGGAAGAGTCAAATCCTTTTTATAAATTGGAGCTAATAGTGGTCACTGTGTAGTGCAATTCAAAATCATTATGACTGTGTTATATGACTCTAGAGTACAGTATATTTTTAAACAATGAGTCTGCAGTCTTAATATTTTATGAATATTTTATTTTATAAGTTGTAAGTTATGAGTTTTCATAACCTATGAAAAAACTTTAGAGGTGCATAATATTGAATAGTTATTCATGAAAAATTGCATATTTGTGAATTCATCAGCAGAGGAAGTAAAAGAGGAAAATAACAGAAAAAACTCAAGACTGGCAATGGGAAATGTGAGTAATTTTTCCCATGACTCCTATTTATTAACTCAGGCTTTCTCAGGTAAGTCATTTTATGTCTTTGGGTCTTAGATTTCTCATCTGTCAATCAATCAAGGAGCTTGGGTTAGAAAACCTACAAAAACTCCCAAGTTTGAAAATTCTATATTCTACTGTGATGCTAATTTCGTCACACACATATATAAATATAGGTAATTTTGTTTCCCATTTAATTTTAGGCTACTAAAAATTGTCTATTCCCAGAAGGTGCACCTCTAAATGTTCTATCTAGCAAACCTCCCATTATCATTTAGACAAAAGTTAAGTATCTGTTATTTAAAATTTGATAGCTGGTATACACTAATTTTAAAATATTTACTTCTATGTTCCATATTGGTGCATTTATCTTTATTCCATATTGGAAGCCAGGTCTATTTATTATCTGGTGATTTCTCTTCTTCTTGGTCCTACCCCAGGGACCAAGTACACGTACATGAAGGATACATTGTATAAAACTAGGGAACTAGGTTTTTCCACTCTGTACTTGAATCTCATTGCACCTAAGAGAGTTACTGTATCTTCTTCTTCACTTGCTAGAATATTTGGCCTTTACAGTTCTTTGGACATTCCCTGGAAGTTGCAACCTGAATAAATCAACACCTAATTTTGAATTTGCTAGTGATACTATCCTCCCAGTTTTTCATATTACTATCTATCGTTGTAACTCATAATTCCTTATGACTTTTAGGGACCAAATTTCCCTGTTTCTGTCACTGGTTTTTATCAAAAAGTTTGAAACTGACAAAGCTCTTTTTAAGTATTTTCTCTACTTGGAAAACATGTTTTCAATCAATTGGAATTGAAAAAACATAAAGCTTTGTATCTGGAGGATTGCCTGTTTTCTTCATATCATTGTGTTATACTTTTATCAGATCATTGATCACACTTCATTTTAATTGCATGTTGGTTTTTCTATTACTCACTAGGCTATCAGTTTCTAAGGGCAGATATTTTTGTGTTTTATCTCTGTTTACTTGGTACTTAGCATACAGTCTTTCAGAGCACCCTCAAAGAACATTCAATATCTAAATAAACTACACAGTGCCAGGGCCAGGATGGAATACATGAGAACAGTAGTCACAGTCGGTGCTTTAAAAAAGCTCACAATCTACTTATGATGGCAACCTGAGATATATATAAGATGTGGCAAGAGAAAAATCACGGAATAACTTCTAGATCTTGTTATCTTTGAGGAAATTGAATTATTCTTGCTACGATAAATCTAAATATTCAGCAAAAAAAAAAAAAAAAGATAGAAACCTGTAAGAAAAAGTACGAGGATGTTAAAAGGAGTTCATTAATGGTGACTATAATATTACTTATTCCCCCACCCCTCACACTGTTAGCGTGTTTAAAGGTGTTAAATTGAATGTTTAGAAAAAATAAACACAATAAATTAGTATGATTCCAAGTGAGAGCACAGGAGCTCATAGGTAAAGGCATAGAAAGAAACAAATCAAAACTAATGGCATTCCTCGCAGTGAATATTGATACCAACATAAATTATAATCCTTATTAAGTTCATGAAGTGTTAATTAAAATTCTGCCCTAAACAGCATTACATAAGGTATGTGTGTAAATGTTGGTGCTAACACATTTTGCTGCTTCTCATTTATCATCTTCAAAATTAAATGTGTATTTTCATATGCTATACAACATAAGAAATGCAACAGGCAGATTGGATCTTCCCAAAATATTTGCTTGTCTTCATTGAGAGTTTTATGCTTTCTCAAGGATAAATCCTTTGGTAATATATATGCATTTTTTAACTGTAACTATCCTATTTGCTATTAAAAATTATAATTTATATTATGTTAAAATATTAAAGAAAACTTTAAATTTGAGATCTTTAATGTATTTGATATTAATAAAATCAATGCTTTACCTTCCTAAACTAATTTTGCTATTATTTTATATATTTCTGCATTTTAAAGAATAATATTTAATTTATCTTTTTAAAATTATTCTCGTTAATTGACAAAGGGATGAAGAGTTGACTTCTATGTTTCCTAAAAGTAATTATATATTTATAAAGAGAACTACATCAGAAAAAGTCTGAAGCATTAACATTACTAAGATAACTATTTATTAATTTGGAGTGTATTCCTTTAATTTAGACACTTTAGTCTTTTTACTGTAGATATTATCTAGTAATATGGCATTACGGCACATGGAATGAAAGTAAAACAAAAGGAAAAATTGTGTTTCTTAGAAGTATATCTTAAACATTTTGGTTTCCAGAGCTTATCACACTTTTAAATATAATTGAGGATCCCGAAAAAGCTTTTTGATGCTTGGCTTCTATTTAATAATAATTACTATATTGCAGATTAAAATTAAGAACTCTTAAATAAATTCATTTACAAACGTTAATAAATCTTTTACATTTTAATAAAATAACTTACATTTTTACAAAATTTCATTTTTACATAAAATAACCATATTTTCCAACACATAAATTATTGAGTAGTGACATGATTTTTGCAAATATTCTAAATATTTGACTTAGAAGGCAACTGGATTTTTATATCTGCTACTGCATTAAATTGGCTATAATATATATTTTGTTTAAAATATAAAAAGAAACTCTGGCCTCATATTTGTGTGCTTTTGGAAACGGGAGATGAATTTAAAAGACTTTTCAGATAATTGAGAATACTCTTTTTTGGCAGTCCACTAAACAGACAAGTGGTAGTTTCTCAAATATAAATTGCAATATAGACTCTTAAACCACATTAATAAACTATTGTATTCTGCTACATTGATTCAATATTTTATCTTTCCATTTAAGCATACTCTTTACTCATGTATACATGACTTCAAAATATTAAGCAATATATTTTGAAATAGATGAAAATTACTGATCTTTTAAAAATACTGGTTCACCGAGTTATACATAGCTACCAATATTTAAACATTTCAGTATACATTTTAAAAAAATATTATTTGTTAATATTACCATAGCTCACGTGGAAAGTATTTCCTGTTGAGTAGATGTCAGGCTTACATGGACGGGTACTATTTTTCCAAAATCCAAGTTTTCAACTGAAAGTTTGAATTTTATCATAGGCAAAAATGCTGACTCATTTTTGTTGAGGTGACAAATAATTTTGTCATTAATCTTTGAGTACTATCTACCAAATGCATCTAAATCACCATAGCTCATCAGTATTCTTTCAAGTAAAAACAACTTTTCTCAAAAAAAGTGACAGTTCGATTCTAATCTTTCACAGCCACATAAAGTCTTTTTGCTTGAGACAATAATTTGAAGTGGAATATGCTGCAGAAGTGTTTAATTTGCATTTCCCATTTCTTCACATAAAATATTTACAAGATCTAAATTCAAAAATGGAGATTTCTAAAAATGAAATGTTTTGCTTCCTCATCAAGGTATTCTTAAATAAAATTTGGTTTCTTTTTTAACATTATTGTGGTATGTACTGTTATAGGACACAATTACTCCTAGTTGGGCTGTTTCACCACCTTAATTCATGCTAGGCCACCAGCAATTATATCCGTCTTTGCTTTTGCACCATCGGTGAATATATCAACTCTGTAGAGATGGGAAATAATGTTTTGGCACTATTATAAACATTTCTTAACCACAGGGACCCCCTGAGAGTGTTTTGGGAACTTTGGATTTTGTAGCACATGTTTAGTGAATTGTTTTCACAGAGTAAGATTTGAGCACATTGCATATTCCTTAACATACTTTTTTCAAAGTTGTTCAGAATTCTTATAGAAAAGTTGTAAAATGTTGCTAGGGAAAGTTCAAATAAAGAAACTGAGCATGATGCAAATTATGCAATTTGCCTAAGGTCACAGGAGAGACTAATGATAAAACAAAGATGGATGTGTTCCAGGAAAGCCCCCCCAGCAAACAAGCCCTCTTTTGTTGTATTTCCTCTTAGTTTTAACTTGTGAAATACAAGCTGCAAAGATATTGATGCTTTTTAAACCACTTTCAACTTCTGGCAAACAAGAATCCTTGACAGGAATCTTTTTTTTTTTTTATGAATACAGCTGATTTATTTTGCTAGTAGGCAAGTCATTTCCAATGCAAATTGGTGGATGCAAATAAATGGGGACGTGGGAGTCACCTGCTATCCTCAATTTTTTTTTCTTATTAATCAGTTTATTATCATATTGTGGGGTACAGTTAAGGACTAGATATACAAATATGCTTCCTTCAGACACCCTTGGTGATAAGAGGTGTCTCCCCGTCCCCAGACAGATATTGAGTATCATTAATCCCATCCCCCCT